>VMDO01005362.1:0-26847 GCA_007922755.1 Pedetes capensis
TTGTTGTTGTTGTTGTTGTTGTTAGGTGCCATCGAGTTGTGTCCGACTCATAGTGACCCTCATAGGGTTTTCAATGGCAGACTGTTTCAGGTTTGCCTAGGGAGTGGATTGCTACACTCTTCTTGGAATATTACCCAACCTAAAAGAGGAAGGAAAATTTGTTACAACATGAATGAAACATGAGGACATTCATTGTGCTGAATGAAATAAGCCAGTCACAAATAGATACTACCTGATTCCACTTATATGAGGTACCCAGAAGGTGTTAAATTCACAGACAGAAAGTAGAAGGGGCTGCAGAGAGGTAGAGTTTGCTTTTCATGGGGACAGAGAGTTTCAGTGTGTAAAGACAGACAAGTTCTAGAGAGAAATGGCAGTGATGACAGCACAACATTGTGAGTGTACATAGTACTGCTGCACTTTACAGCTTTAAAAGTTAAGAAGGTCAATCTTGTTATGTGTATTTTACTAGAATTTTTTTAAATGTATGGCAATAGACCTATGATCCTAAATGTTCTAGAAGCTTCCTCCCCTAGGAGGCACTCAGTCAAGATACAATATTGGACCCAGCCTCCTAAGTTGTAACTCTCATCCTCTACTTGGATAAGAAAAGTGACACTCCATGGTGCGTGAGCTCCCTGAGGCAGAACAGCAGGCTGGGAGCAGGGCCAGCTCGTGCCTGGGCACCCAGCTACCATCCCAATCTGCTTCCAGAAGACAGTTATGGTTGCCACATGGGCATCGATAGTCATGACTCCCGGACCAAGCCCCAGGGGTTTCCAAGTCAGTTGTCCTGGCATTTTCCCACAGATCTCTGCATACGCCCAGCGTCCTCCACTCCAGCTGGCCCTGGAAACATGTGCCTCTCACTTCCCCTCCTCTGTTTCCTACCAACTCTAATCCCCCAGAGCTTCCTCTCTATCTGTCCCATGCTGCACTTCCCTGGGGACACCCTCTTCACCCCACTGCTGCCTCCCCCAGTCCTGGGAAAGGGGGGAAACAGGGGCTGCAGGTGCGCTACCATAGGCCAAAGCCCTGTAGCTGCCCTCAGCCCACAGCTGCACTCTATGCAAACAGCCCCTGGGAGGAGGCCCCGTCTTGCAAGAAAAGAATGATGTTCAGATGAAGTTCTTGGTTCTACTGTTGATAGGCTGTGAGACCCCAGGTAATCTAGTCTGCTCTTTTTGAGTCTCAATTTCTTCATCTGTAAGATAGAGACAGAAGTACTGACTCTACTGTGAGAGCATCACACTAGAATGGAGAGAGAAAGCAGAGACTTGACTCCCAGGAAGGGCTCAGTCAATGTATTTCCTGTCCTAGGAAGGGCTCAGTCAATACACTTAACACCCTAAGAAGGGCTCAGTCAATGCACTTCCTGTCCTAGGAAGGGCTCAGTCAATGTGTTTCCTGTGCTAGGAAGGGCTCCGTCGATGCGCCTCCTGCCCTAGAAAGGGCTCAGTCAATACGCTTAACACCCTAAGAAGGGCTCAGTCAATGCACTTCTTGTCTTAGGAAGGGCTCAGTCAATGCGCTTCCTGCCCTAGGAAGGGCTCAGTCAATACACTTAACACCCTAAGAAGGGCTCAGTCAATGCACTTCTTGTCTTAGGAAGGGCTCAGTCAATGCGCTTCCTGCCCTAGGAAGGGCTCAGTCAATGCGCTTCCTGCCCTAGGAAGGGCTCAGTCAATACACTTAACACCCTAAGAAGGGCTCGGTCAATGCACATTCTCCCTTGCCTTCATTTCAGTGAAACAGAAAGAATGAATCTGTCAGAAAGTCCCAGACTGGAATCTCTGGTACATCAGCTACTGGTTTTGTTACCTGGGGCAACTTGTTTCCTCTTTTGTTAAAACAAACAAAACTGAGCACCCCTCACTGAAGTGTTTCAGTGACCAGTGCATGAATTTTAGCAAGTGAAGAACCCAAGACAGGTCCCAGCACATAGTAAGTGCTCCCCACACACTGGCTGAGCCCTCTCTCCACCTGCTCCCCATCTCCCACCCACACTTCCTTTACACAGGCAAGCTGGTCCATGCTACATAAAACATCATGGTGAAAGCCAGGTGTGGGGGTGCATGCCTGCAAATCCAGTGACTTGGGAGGCACAGGTAGGAGGATTGCAAGTTTAAGGCCAGAGGCAGCCTGTACAGGTTAGCAAGAACATGACTCAAGATAAAAATAATAAAATAAAAAGTGGGCTAGAGGTGCAGCCCAGTGGCAGAGTGCTTGCAAAGTATGTGCGAGGCCCTGGGTTCAACCCCCAAGTACCACAAAAACAAAACCAAGCAAAACCAAAACCCATCACACTCTGCCCACCCATGACAGATGCACTGAGTCGATCTCCCAGCAGTAATGACTGTTTTGCATAACTGGATTGTAAGGAGTCTGAAAACAGTGATTCAGAGGTGTGGCTGCCGGCGCAGGCCTGTGGGAACATGTCTCTCTGAGATCCTCCTGGAGTCTGGGGCAGGAAGGGGTCCTCCCTGCCATCAGGCCCCGCAGCCTCGCCAGGGCTCTGAAGCACTGTCCTTGTCAAAGGCTCACATCCCAGTGCCTCATTCCCTCCGGGAACAAGGGGAGGCATGGAGCATGAGATAGACTCAGGCAGACCTGGTCTTCAGCTCCAGTGGCTCTGCCAGCTTCCTGTGTGGCCTTGTACAAATCCCTTGCCTCTCTGGTACAGCACTCTCACCTTTTCAAAAGCAATGCTCATGGCAGCCACCTCCCAGGGTGTGGTGAGAAACAGATGGCTCAGGGCACAGAAAATGCCAAGGCCTGCCGTGCTGCGAGTGTTAATAAATGGTGCCAACGACTACTACGATTATTACTTAAATCCCACATCCCTCCATTACTCACTTTATCCACTCTGAGTCTCCGTTTCACAATCTGTAAAATGGGGATGAAAGTTCTTATTGCCACAGTGGGACTTAAAGTGCCTTTTACAGAACTTGGCACACAGTAGGTGCTCAACATACAGGCCGGTTATAGCCGTACAGTCCCTCTTCCGACCCTCTCCTTTGTCCTTCCGGAGGCAGGCTATTATGCCCCTAGACACTTCTGATTTGTAGAAAGTTCTAGAGTTTATCCCCATTGGCCTGGGAAGCAGGAAGGCAACTGAGTTACAGATGCCTATTCTCCAGAAAGAAGTTGTGGTCTCTAGAATCAGGTGCCACAGAGAAGTCGAAGGCCACAGGACAGAGATGTGTCCACAAGATGCAGGCCTAGGAAAGCTATTTATAACCTTGGGGAGATGGAAATCTGAAGGTGGTGGGTGGGAAGGGATGAGAGAGGGGAGGGTGGGGGGAGCAGGGCCAGCTGTGCAGACCACTCCTCCAAGGGGAAGGGGAAGGGGAAGGGGAAGGGGAGGCAGGAGGCAAGTCTGGGATCTTGATTTTCCCTTCTGAGTTAAAGACGGGGACTGCTGCGCACTGGCTGCCTGAGCTGCATGGAAATAGCATGGTGCTGAGAGGAGGGGCCTGTGGGGCAGGGCGAGTGCCTGAGGCGGGGCTCTGAAGGAGCAGAGAGCACAGCCTCCAGCCCAGCTGGTCCACTTGCGGGGCGGGGCCTCTACCCTGCCCAGGCCCGGGGTTCCCGCTCTGCAGCCCAACAATCTGTCCATGCAGCTGGGTCTCTTCCTGGGTCATGTAAGGCTGGGCTCTGTCTCCTCCCAGGTACCCAGGCACACCAGCCATCTTGAATTCGCTCCCTTAGGGGAGATGTGCAGGGATGGGGTAAGACAGCAGCTCTGTTCTCCATTTTGCCCCCTCACTCTCAGAGAGAGCTGGTATTCATTCCTACAGAGCCGTTTTGCCTGCAACCCTCCAGACCCCTGCGTACCCCTCCAGATAGCAGGTTGCTGCCCCAGGGTGTCCACTTTTGACCCACCTGGGCTTCTTCCAGGTAAACCTTGCACTCTAAGAATTCCGTTGTTGGATAATGTCTTCCTCCCTTGAATTCCACGTACATTATCATCACTTTCTTACCTATGAAGAAAAGAAGGCTCAGAGAGTCTAATTGACTTGTCCACAGGTCACACAGCCATGGGGAGATTTTGGCAGCAGAAGCTCCCTCTCGGTGTGACATTTGAACCACTGAGCTCTGCAAACTGGTGTACCTGGGTCCAATCCCATGTCTGCTGACCAGTTACCAGGTCATAGGCCATTCGGCGAGGGAAAGAGATGACACATCTCAGGCACTAGCAAGGTCTGGGCACGTAGGAAGTGCTCAGGTAAACTCAGCCGCTACTGATCCCACTGGTGAGCAGATGGTACCAACGCAGCTTGCCAATGGCAGCAGACCACACCCAGACTTTCCTCCCCACCCTGGCATTTGCATTTTTTCTCTTCCACACCAGCAAAAAAGTCCCCTCTTTCACAGTGTCCTTCCCAATCCACCTCACTGGATCTTCCTGGCAGTGTGGTAAGGATGAGAGAATGGGATGTGGTACCAGCTCGAGGCTCAGATCGCCTGTCTTCCTTCATTTGAATGGGGCCTTTGGCAGGTCTCCTTGGCAGGTCTTGGTTTCCTCATCTGCACCACGGGGCAGCCTGCTGCAGCCCACAGGCACATCAAGAAGATGAATGAAAGAACAGAGCCTTGCAAATGGCAAACTAGCACCTGGGCACTGCCTTCCTCTGCATCCCCTCAGTGCTCCAGAGTTTGATTTCTGTTCCCCTGCCATTGTCATGGCCTGCTTGCATGCAGAAACTGACGCTTAAGAGCTGATCAGATGCAGGTGATGAACTGAGCCTGCCCTGTGGAAGTGGATGGGACCCATCACCAGGGCCCTGAAATCCAGAACGAGGACTTAACTAAGTGTTTCAGTGCCCGTGTTCTCTGTGCTCATGGGGAGGTCCGAGCACAGCTTTGGGCCAGTGAGATTTCAGCACGGGGCAGCCCTGGCTCTGCCTCCACCCTTTCCACCAGCCCATCGCTGTTGCCCAAAGACGTAGCATATCTGTAGTTAAGATGCTGGACCCAGGAGGAAAGCAGGAAATGATTCATTCTCTCTCCCTCGCCAAAGTACACAAAGGCACATTATTAATATTTACTCGGGGGCTTCTCCAAGGACCACACTGTAAATCACGGAGGGGAGGGAATGGAAGAAAGTTCCGAGTAGTCTGCCAGCTGCCTGCTGCCGGGGCGCAGGGGCCTACGAATACTCAGCAGGCACAGTGCCCGCTAGCATCAGGCTGGGGGTGGGAGGGAGGCCTCATGAATCATCTTTCTGCCCCAGAACAGGGAGAGGACTCACCCTCAGCACCCCGGCAAGGTCGTGGCAAAAGAAGGAACAGAATCTGAGGGTGCAGAGCACGGAAAGAGCCTGAGGCTAAGACTCAGGGACCTCATCTGCAAATGAGGAATTAAATACTGCCGAACAGGTGTGGGGGAGCCGTAAAAGCACTGCCCACGGCATCTGGCCAGGAGCAAGGGCCCCACAAATAACGTGCGGACCTCTGTGCCGTGCCCCACTCCATTTCCCGGTGTGCTTTGCCACAGCTCCTGCTCCCCTCCCAGTGGGAAACAGGCGGGGTTGGGCTAATGAAAACCAGGCTGTGAAGGTATCGTTACTTGGTTACTTGGTGCCGGAAATAGTACCCCCCCCCCCCGCCCCATGCCTTTGCCAGTTGGCCTTCCCAGGGGCCAGGCAGCGGCCTGCTCCATTCTGTTCCCCCTCTTCAAGCCCCATTCCCAGACCCCTGCTGGACTCAGCATCCCCCACCGTCTCTGCGGCCCTCTGCCCTCCACTGCTGTTAGGAATGAGGTCCAGATGTCCTTTCCTACCTGGCAGGCGCCTGCTGACAGCTTCTGTCACTCGGCAGCTGTAATTGCAGCTCCCCATCTCCCCTTTACGCCCTGCTCTGCACAGATCCCCGAACGCCTCTGCCAGGAAGTTTATTAAATAGTTTATTAAATTGCTCTGCCCTGGCTTGCAAACTGTCTCTCTGAGCAATGAAAAAACACTGAAACCCAAAGAGGTAAGACGAGCTTCCTGCAGGCCGCGAGGCTGGTGAATGACTGCGCTGGGAGTCCATGGGTGACTCACAGGTCTCCTGGACCTTCTGTACACTTAGCAGGCGAGTGAGGGGAGGGGGCACAGGAGAGACGCATAGGCTGGAAAGGAGAGGGTCAGGACAGGGATGCAGGCTGGTGGAGGAGTGGCGAGGAGATGCAGAGGAAGGTGCGGACCATGTGGTCACTAGGTCTCCTTTGTCATTCAACAAATGTTCAATAATCACATAGCACCTGGAGGACCTGGAGGTTCAACTTCGATTCACAGTCTCAGCCCTCATGAAGTCCAGGGTTTGGTGGGAAGAGACAAATGGGCAAATAGATACTGTTTGTGCACTGTGATAGGCAAAGCACAGGAGACTGTGGGCACTCATTTAAAGTGTTCTTAATCTGGGCTCAACAATCAAAGAAGGCTTCCTGGAGGAGGCAGTGTCTAATCTGAGACCTGAAACAAATAGGCTGTGGTTCTGGCACTTGCCTCTGTAGGAAGAAGAGCAAGTAGGGTTGCTATGGGAGACAAAGGCAGGCCTGGTATTGATGCCAGTGTCAGCCCAGAGCTGGCCTCCTAAAGCAAGGCTTGAGTTGTTGCTGCGCTGATGTTGCTCTATTTACCGACATCAGTCAGTAAATATCTCCAGATTCTGCTCTCTCTTCTAACACGTGTGTGTGCGTGTGTGCGCGTGTGCGCATGTGCGTGCGTGCGTGCGTGCATGTGCGTGCGTGTGTGTGCGTGCGTGCATGTGCGTGTGTGCGTGCATGTGCGTGTGTGCGTGCGTGCGTGTGTGTGTTCACTATGCAGAGAGAAGCAGAACGGCAGGGGCAAGGCCTGGGTGCTCAGGTCCCTCCCAAAGCCCCCAGCTCTCCTTCCACTAGCACCCCGAGACCAGAGTCCTTACACTAACCCCACATCCTGCAGATGGGCACACCCTGGTACTTGCCACTCAAGGAGCCCTGATCTGGCAACAAAAAGGAGCTTCCTGGTAGCCAGAGAGGACAGGGCCAGGCAGCCAGCTGTCCTCAGGGAGATCCCTGAGCATCCTAGGAGCACAGGAACCACCCTGCTGCAAGGAGCGCGAAGCCCAGCTGCTGCCTCCTCCTCGGTGTCTCTGCCTCTCACCTCACCCTGCGCCTGGCTCTTTCTTCCTTTTCTCCCACACTCAGCCCTGCATCGAATCATTCATTCATCAGCCAGGTTCTGCCTTGTGCCCACTGGTGCCTGCTCATCTGCTGGGCTGGCCATGCTGGGGACTGGAAGGCCAAGTCCCTGTCTTCAGGGAGCCTGGGGTCAGGCTAGGGAAACAGGGACCAATCATAGCCCAGCATGGCCATTGCTGGGACCCGGGGAGCCCTGAACGCCCACCCTAGACAGGGAGTGAGGGGAACTTCTGGGAAGAGGGGTCCTGAGACCTGAAGAAGTGAAGGAGCCAGGGAAGGGTACCCAGAGGTCATTACTGATAGCAGCAGCCAGCAGCCCTGAGCTCTGGCAGAGAGGGGAGCCCAGCCGTTCTGCTTGGCCTGAAGACAAGACTGGGGTCCACCAGGCCAGCAGAAGGTGGGGTGTGCTGGCTGTGCAGAGTGGGCTTCACCTTGAGGGCCTGGGTAGCCATGGATGAGGGGTGAGGGCAGAAGTGAATGTTCTGTAGGCATCGGGGAGAGGGTTGGCTCTTCCAAACCCCTGAATGCCAGGGTCTTCTTCCCCGACCCTCATGGCATTTTCTCTCCCTCCCTCCTCTGGCCTCTCTGTCTTTGTCTCTGTCTGTCTTTCCTCTTACTCTTTTATATTCTCCACCCCGCCCCGCTTCTCTCCAGACCCCTCCCCACCTCCAAGCCCGGCCAGCCCAGTTGTGCTTGCGAGGGCCTGCAGAGCCACCTGCAGGCCACATTTGGCACGGCCCCGGGAGGACGCCGGTCCTGGTTCTCTGCCTCCTAGAGACTTAGGTGTCGCCCACCCCGACTGTCTCAGGCCTTGCTGCCTGCGACCTCAGACCTGGCTGCTTGGGGCCAGCGCAGCATGGACCCTAGGCCGCCTGGTCTCCGCTAATGGCCTCCTACTGGGCACACTGCTCCCTAGAGGCCCAGGCTGGGGAATGAGTTGAACAGAGAATCCCTTCCCCTTTCCACCCCGCCCCCCAGGGCTGCATGAGGATGGAGGGCTCCCCTGTTCCCGGAGAGAGGCCCCCAGGGTGGGGAGTGAGGGCGACTCTCTGGACCTAGGAACCTAGCACCTGTGCTGTACCCACCTTCCCAGTCAACCCCAGGGCCACCCACACTGGGCTTGAGGCAGGGTAGAGAAAGATAGGGAAGTTTGGGGGGCATGGAAAGGGGAAGAGCTTTCACCCCAGGATCTGGTTTCAGTCTCACTAGCCCAGTCAAGAATTTTGACACAACTATGGAGAAGACTGCTGTGAGGACTGCCTGCAGAGAGATGTGATTTTTGAAACATTTTAAATAATGAAAATGTTAAAATAGCAAGAAGCCATGCTTGGAGTCAAAAATGCAGGTATCCTTTAAGTTTTGCCTTCGCCTCTGCCATTCTGTGCTTCTTCGAGACAAGCCCAGGAAACTCCCTGGAGACTTTTTTTTCTTAAACCTAAACAATGGAGCCCAGTGCAGTGGCACATGCTCGTAATCCAGTGACTTGGGAGGCAGACGCAGAAGGATCGCAAGTTCGAGACCAGAGGCCTTGTGCGTAATTTAGTGAGACCCTGTCTCAAAAAGTGAAAAAATGGGCAAGGGTGCAGCTCAGTGGTACAGCACTTACAAAGCATGCAAGCGCAAGGCCCTGGGTTCTATCCCAGTACAGAAAAAAAAAAAACAACAACTAAACAATGGAACTTCTTTTGATCTTATTGGTACCTCCCAAGCCCATGACAGAGGCCTTTCTAGGTGCTTGAGGCTCATGTCACACTGGGCACCCAAAGCTGGGCACCCAGGGCTGACATCACATGGGGCGTGCCCTAGGTTAAAGAAAACTGGAGAGAACACGTGCCTGGGAGCTTTTTCCTTCTGGCTTTCCTGGGAAGTCCATGTCCGTGTCTTGGATGCCTATCTCTCTCTGATGGCCCACAATGTCTAAAGTGTGGACTTAATAATCTACAACCTTGCTTCACCCTGCGGCCTCGTCCTGAAATTCTTTTCTGTGATGAAGCCAAGGCCTCGGCTTAACCTGAGTGGAGGGCCAGCTAGGGGTGCTCCTCAGGCTCAGTGACCACACCCAGCTGTACCTCCCTGTGTGCTGCCCGTGCCAGGCCACATAGCTCAGGCCCAGGGCTGAGGAAAAGAGCCTGGGATGCAGTTCTCGCGCTGGGTCAGGGGAGAGATGGCAGGGAGTCTGCCAGGTACTGGAGCTCAGGGAAGGCACTGGCCCCCAGGGGCTCCGGAAGGGCGGAGGAGGGGAGTCTGAGCTGCTCCTGCAGAAGGGCATGGTCTGTGGGGAAGGTCTGGGGAAGGGCATCCAGGCAGGGAACAGCAAGAGAAGCAGGGAGGCCTGCAGAGGAGGGAGGCTGCGGCTGGAGGGGGCGGGGCTTAGGCTGGGGAGGGTCGGGAGTCAGGCTGGGAGGGGCTTTGGGGGCCCCTCCAGCAGGCACTGGGGAGACAATATAACACTCCTGAGGGCAGCCTGTCTCCCAGGCCCATCGGAAGGCTTTAGAGACTTTCTCCTTTCCTTAATCTGAAGGGGCAGGCAGGGTGCTTACCAACTCCACTTTATAGAGAGAAACAGACAGAGGCTGTCCCTTGCCCCAGGCCATTGGTGCAGGGAGGAGGCAAGGGTAGCATCCAGGTCTTCAGCTACAGTGTCGTTCCTACCCCACTCACTCCCAGAACAAATGCCTACTTTGGTTGGCCTGGACTTGCTTTCCGTCCTTGGGGAGCTGACATTTCAGTGGTGGGGAATGAGCCATGCAGAGCCACGCAAACAGGTGAATGAGGAAGAACTCCTTAGACCGTGGTAAATACCATGAGGAAAATCACAGGAGAGGGATCCAGGGACTGGGGTGTGTGGGCCAGGGGAGGAGCCTCTCGTGCAGGGCCCACCCTTGCGACGCTTCCCTTCGAAGGGCCTCCCCACCCTCCTGGGCACTGCTGGACTGCTGGCGGGCAGGGTTCCTGATGGCCTGCCTCTGGGAAAGGCTCCTTTCTGAGCCAGCCTCCTTCTGCCCCAAGCATTGGCTCCCAATCTTCCCCCTTGGGAGTATCTCAGATTAATTGGCCCAAAATAGCAGGATTTTTAGCTTTCTACCACCACCACCTCCAGGGCTGGGGGGGACACAGCTCAGACTTTTGAAAACATAACTTTGGCCTTTCTCTTGTCCTTACAGGGATGTAAGGAAGAGTTCTCTTACCTCCTGCTGGTTGGATTTGAATAACTCCCTATGTTTCCTATAAAATATTAGACACAGAAAATCTCAAAGCAATAGTCTTAGATCCTCAGACTTAGCATCAAATTACAGACTCTAAGGTTCTCAGAGTCATGGCGTGTTAGAAATACAGCACGTTCATTAAGTTATGGCATCATTGAATTATGGATTTAGAATCAAAAAGCAAGATCCGAGAAAGATTTTGGGATTTTAGAATTTAGAGTTACAGAGAACTTGAACATCAGCCCCTAATTTCATCATTCATGAGCTGATGTCATTGAGACTTGCCCTAACCTCTTTGTGTCTCAGTTTTCTTATTTTTGCTAAAAGGGACAATACCCATTTCTACCTGACAGAGCTCCCAGAGGATTCAATGCATTACTGTATACAGAGAGCTAGCGCCAGGCATTTGGTAAACTGAGGACTGTCCAACTCTACCAGCTCTTACAACTAATCTAGCTCACCTGCTCTCCTAACCCAGTTTCACCAGCCACCCTCCCTCTGCCCTGCAGCCTCTATGCAGGGGTCATCCAACCTACTCTAGATCACCTGTTGATACGAGATACCCACTCCCAAGGGAAGCAACCTTTCATTACTCCCAAGCCTGCGGTCCCTCAGCACTTCCTGCCTCCCTTGTCCCAATGCTATCCCCTAACTATGTAACCCCTCCCCAACACCTATGCAGCCAGGGGGCCTTAGCCTCATCTCCCAGATGGCCTGGTGGAATGCTCTCCTATCCAACTCTTGTTTCCTCCTGTCTCACCCTCCCCACCCTCCCCTAGTTCCCAGGTTTCCCAGGCACTCTTACATCCTGCCTTCCAGGGAACGGAAGCATCTATCCATTCTCCCGAGGTCAGAGAGAAATTTCCTGTGTAAAGGAAGCCAGGAGAAGGCTGCATTTTACCTAAAGCAGTGACTTCCTAATGGCATCTCGTAGGGGCTGAAGCAAAGGTCTTCCGAGTGCCCCTCGCCCAGGCCCACAGCCCCTGATGGCCGTCAGCCTGGCTCTCATGAGCTCTTCCTCCCTGCTGCATGGCAACTCTAAGTGAAAGAACCACAGCCCAGACTAGCCCTGGAGAAGACGCTCACGGCACTCTGTGCAGAAGGTGACGCAAGTACACGACCCTGGCACACTACGTGTTTATGCAGCATCAAGAGGTCCCCAGTTGCCTCTAGGGGCTCGTGGGAGAACCAGCAAGTATACAGCTGGACACGTGAAAAACCTGATCACCCCCCACCCCAAAAGGCTTCCTTGGCCGTGCAGAAGAATGGGCTGCCATTTCTAAGTGGGGGTTGCAACTACAGTGCTTTTCTTGCCCTAAGGGGACACTTGGGCTGTTCCAGCTGAAACATTGGTCTGGGGAGAAAACAATAGATGAATTAAAATGGGCTTATTCTGGCAATTTGGTGAGAAGAGAGTTGGTGTGGGTTTTGGGTTTCTAAGTTATTTCTCCTTTTCCTCTATTCTTCTGCTGCCAGGACCTCATGAGCAGGAGTAGAGGTCTCAGGACCAGGTATCTGGAGCCAGGCTATGGCAGTCAGGGAGATAGCAGATGGGGCATGGCCTCTTCAATGCCCAGGCAGATGAAGAGGGAGCCAGCCTTTCAAGATGAGGAGAAAGGTACAGGGTGAAGGGAGGCTCAAGAAGGGAAAGATCAGCCCATGGTCCAGCCCTGCACCTTCCCTAACTATTTTATGCTGCAGGAGGGATGGATAGTCCCTGCTCTTCAGGACCAGACCCTCTTAGTCCCCACTCCTTGCACTCACTGCCCTTCCTGCCAGGGACACCTTCCTGCCCACTAGTGAAAGTCCCTTCATCTCATCCTTCTAGCCTCTGCCCCTCCCTTTTGTGTCTTCTGAGCTGTGCTCCCCTCCTCTCCTCCAGTCCCCACCTACCTATACCAACCATTGTTCTTTTCAGATCTTTTCAGTCCCGGTCATATTTTTGGAAGTACCTTCCTCCATCACATCAAAGATCTTGAGGTCCCACATTAAATTAGTGTCTATGTAATTATATAAGAGCCAAGTAGAGCAGAAAGTGACTAGTTAACAATGCTAGATTTTGTAGACAAGCAATTAAATATATGTCAATTTCAATGTTGTAGCTTTCTGCCAGAAAATCAAGTTGGATTCAGAAGAGGGTGTGGAACCAGGGACATTATTGCTGGTGTCAGATAGATATTAGACGAAAGCAGAGAATACCAAAAAGACATCTATCTATGTTTTATTAACTATGCAAAGGTATGTGACTATATGGATCATAACAAATTATGGATAACATTGCAAAGAATGGGAATACCAGAGGGCTTAATTTTACTTGTGAGGAATCTGTACATGAAGCAGGAGGCAGTCATTCAAACAGAAGAATGAAACATTGCTTGGTTTAAAGTCAGAAAAGGTGTGCGTGTCAGGGCTGTATCCTTTCACCATACCTCTCCAATCTCTATACTGAGCAAATAATCCAAGAAGCTGGACTTTATGAAGAAGAATGCAGCATCACAATTGGAGGTAGACTCACTAACAACCTGCATTATGCAAATGACACAACTCTGCTTGCTGAAAGTGAAGAGGATTTGAAGCATTTACTGATGAAGATCAAAGAATACAGCCTTCGGTATGGATTGCAACTCAACATCAATAAAACAAAAATGCTTACAACTGGCTCAGTATGGAGCTTTATAATAAGTGGAGAAAAGATTGAGGTTGTGTAAGATTTTGCTTTACTTGGTTCTATGATCAACCCCCATGGAAACAGCAGTCAAAAACTCAAAAGATGCATTGCATTGGGAAAAGCTGTTGCAAAAGACTTCCTTAAAGTGTTGAAAAGTAAAGATGTCACATTAAAGACAAAGTTGCCCCTGACTCATGCCATGGTATTTTCAGTTGCATCATATGCTTTTGAAAACTGGACAGTGAATAAGAGAGACAGGAGAGGAACTGATGCTTTCAAATTATGATAATGGAGCCAAATATTAAATATACCATGGATAGTCAAGAGAACCAACAGATCTGTCCTAGAAGAAGTGCAACCAGAGTGCTCCTTGGAAGCAAGGATGGCTACACTGTGTCTGACTTCTGACTTATTTTAGTCATGTTGTCAGGAGGGACCAATCTCTGGAGAAGGACATCATGTTTGGGAGAGTGGCGTGTCAATGAAAAAAGGAAGACTCTCAAATTTACCTCAGTTGGTAGAACACTGCGCTGCAGTCTCTGAAGTCCCAAGTTCAATTCCCAGCACCGCAAAAATGGGAGAAGGACCTGGCAATCCACTCCCAAGGCAATCCCGAAACAGTCTGCCATTGAAAACCCTATGAGGGTCACTATGAGTCGGATACCGACTCAACGGCACCTAACCTAACAACTCAACTAGATGGATTGACACAGTGGCTGCAATCATGAGCTTAAACATAAAAAAGATCATGTGCATGGCACAGTGTCAAGGAGTGTTTCATTCTATTGTAGGAAACCAACTCAACCTCAAAATAACAACAAACATTTTCACAGTCCCTTAAGTCTTCTGAGGCCCTGGTACTGTGCCTGGAGCCAAGCATCTGATGAAGAGAATGTTCCCTACCCACTCCCCCTTCCCACCCAGGCAGAATCTGTGTCTCCTTTGGGTCCTGGGCAGAAGCACATGCTGATGTGGTCGTTACGTACCTGTCGGTCAGTATTCACTGCACAGGGCAGGGATGGGGCTTCATCTGTGGGATGTTGCCCTGCCTCTGGACTTGCTCCAGCTGTGAGCGGGAACAAGCCGACAAAGACCCACTGTCTGGGGAGGAGGAGCTGAGCTCTGGAGAACCATGTCACCCAGAAAGGAGACTTATGCCCAGAGCTACTCCACCAGTCCCTGGGGACAGCTCGGAGGTTTATGCCCACGGTGGCTCCTTGCTTCTTGCTTCCAGTGAAGACACTGACTCCAAGTGCTCAGATCAACACAGTTCTTTATAGCTCCCTCTGTCACGGTCAGTGGAATGGACCCAGAATGCTCCTTGCACCTTCCTTATATTCCCTTCAGGAACTAACCAGAGACCAATCAGAGATTGCCACTTCATATGGGCCTTGGCCAATCAGGGGAAACATGCAAATTTGGGTTTGTAAAAAGGACCAATCGGGGGTGGTTCCTGAACAGTCCAATCAGGAACCATTTGGTGGTTTGGAAACAGCCAATCAGGTGTTGAGGGGTCTGAGGAGAGGAGTTGAATGCCAGTGCCATCTTGGGAAGCTTGCTGCCCAGGAGTTCCTGGATGTAGGGCAAAGGTTATTACCCAGGGAACAAGTCTCAGACCTCCAAGTGGGCCAGGTAGACCCCGGGGGCGAGGGGGGTCTCTAGGAAGTGTCCTACATTCATCATTTTAGAGTCATGTGCTCAGCCCAAGGCCAAACACAGACAAGGCCAGGAAAACTCTTGAGAAAAATGTGAGTAGGCGAGCAGGACCTGCAGCAGCACAGCCCTGCAGCCAACAGCCAGCTTGGGCCTCTGCCCTTGGTGAGGTCAAGATCACAGGGGTAGACTACTTAGGTCACCTCTCAGGACATCAGAGACTCACTTTGCATGGGGTTGGAGCATTTAACATTTCCTAAGACCCTACGGTAACCAGGTGTTGAGGTTCACACTGGTCTCCTTACCCATCAGGTTTCCTGGGGAGCAGCCTGAGGGCTGGACGGACCCCTGGTTTCTTCTGTGACAGTGGTCTCCCAGTGGGGACTTCCTTCTTCCTCTCCTGTAGCAGTTCTGGAGGGTCTGGGAAGGGAGAGAAGATTGTAGGGAACAGCTGGGCGGCTCTGGACGGAATCTCCCACCATGTTCACGCACTTTGTGCTGCTATAACAGAATGTCGGAGACCAGGGAATTTATAATGAACTGCAATTCATTGGCTCACAGTCTGGAAGCTGGGAAGCCCAAGGTCAAGGTGTCAACACCTGGCCCGACCTTTGTGCTGCACATGGTGGACGGCAGAAGGGCAAAGAGACAGAGCCCAGTCCACAAGCCTGTCTGTTAAGGCACTATAACTCACCTGTGAGGGTGGGGCCTACACGCCCTCACCACCGTTAAAGCCCCACTTCCTGATACCCATTAATTGGCAATAAATTTTAGCATGAGCTCTGGAAGGAGACGTTCAAACCACAGCACCCTCCCTTTTAGGGGAATGGGTGTTCAGCAGCAACTTGGCAGATCAGACCTGGGCTTGGTTATAATAAGGACAAATTACATCTTAACCCCAGGGAAGACTCCCCACCCACCATAGGCTAATGTCCACAGGCCTTACAGGCACTTCTTGGCCTGGCTCCACCCACCTTTCCACCCCCAATCTTATACTATTTTCACCTTCCCTCCCTCATTCTACTTCTTTTTGGCTGGTCTTATTACACCCCTTGACATACCAGGTACATGCCCACCACAGGGCCTTTGCACTAGCTATTCCCTTTGTTTGGAAGGCTCTTCCCCCCAGGTATCACCTTGCATCACTGCCTGACTTCATCCATGCCTCTGATCAAAAGTGTCACTGTCTCAGAAAGGTGTTCCTCAACCACCCCACCTAGAGGAGGGCCCTGCTGCCCTCTAGGAGACCTTCCCCCCATGTCATTGGCTGAAGGTTTGATGAGGGAGTTTTAGCTCAGGGTAAGTTCATGAGAAGGAGAGAGTGGTGGAAGTTCTGGGCACCTGCTGTGTGTCAGGCCTCCAGCCAGTCAGAGCCTCGTCTGTGAACACAGCAGTCACCGCAGCAGCCCTTTGAAGGAGAAAGTTTCTATTTTCCTCTTTTACAGGCGAGAAAACTGAGGCTCAAGGCAGTTTAGTGTCCCCTGGCCACACAACTAATTAACCCAGGCCAGCTCCCTGAATCTCTCTGGAGATGGAGATCTGGGACACTTGGCATTGGAGGTGGCAACTGATGCCACAGAGGCAGCTGAGATTTGCAGTGAGTGACTGAGGACTCCCCACTGCTGAGGGCACAAGGGTGCCACTTGGGTGAGATGTGAGGATGGACCAAGGTAGGAAGAAGAACCACGCAGAGAGGCAGGGCAGGGCTGGGGGAAGAACTGAGGAAAGAGAGAGAAGGGAGAAGATAGAAGTCAAGAAGGGACTGTAGATCACAGTGAAGGGGGACAGAGGCGTCAGCAGTGATCTGTGATGCCCAGTGGCAGCCTCAGTCAATCCAGGGTAGTTAGCCATGGCCAGTGTGGTCAGTGGGGGCTCCTGGAGTTCAACAATGATCAACAGAGGTGGAAGGGGACAGTGGTCAGCAGTGGTCAGCAGGACGTGGTGGGCCAGTCAGAGGAATATGGAGAAGCTCCCTTGGGTGTGGCCATGCAGAGATCCTTGGGGACCTTGAGAAACAGCAGGTGCAGGGGAGCCGTGTGGGAGGGGCCAAGGGTGTGACTGAGAGAGCAGAGGGGGTGAGAAAGATGAGGCAGGGAGGGGGAGCCCAGGGTCACCAGACTCATGTCAGGAAGGGCACAGCAAAGACCGTGGGGTCACTGCCAAGGGGAGCAGGGAAGAGGTGAAGGGAAAGGAAAATGACCGTAAACCATCTCATGGACACGCCATCCAACCAGCAGACAGAAGATGGGCAGCAGGGAGAGCTGAGAATGAGAGATCACCGCCTGCTGGCCTGGGACCTTCCTTAGCTTCAGCAAAGGGCGGCCATGAGGCTTACGTGAGAGACCCACAGACATGCCTGGCAGCCCCACACCTGTGGTGACGTGGCCAAGAGCATGGGCTTCCTGGATGAGGTTCAGTTTCCCACAAGCAAAGTGGGGGTGCTACCCACCCCTAACACGTGGAGTTGTTGTGAATGAAGCGATGTCTGTGAAAAGCTCAGCCCAGGGCCCAGCATGGAGTAAATGCTCCACTAGCCACAGGTCCCCGCACCAGGGCCCAGCTCCCCCTCTCCCTCTCCTGGGAGGGCTTCTCTGCTGCCCCTCTCTCCTTCGGTGGTACCTCTGGGGAGAGCGAGGAGCTGCTCCCTTGCTGAAGTCCTAGAGGTGCCAGAGAGCCTGGAAGACATCTCTTCATTCCAGCTTTTTCAAGGGAAGATGGAGACTCAGAGAGAGGTGAACATGTCTGAGGTCACACAGAGACTTATGCTAGAGCCAGGGTAGGGATTTGGGGACACCTGCCAACAAGACATATCTCCCATAGCTCTGTTCAGGCTGGGGCCAGAGACTTGGAGACTGGGGACGATCCTCTAAAGCAGATTCCAGGACCAAACCAAATCAAAATGCTGGTGTTGCAGCTGTGTGCTGAGCGGTCCCTGTGCGTGGACTCGCAGAGCCTCCTGTGTCTTTGGCTCATTTTATCCTCTCAACCCTTCAGTGAGGCAGGGACCATTATGGTCTATCACCCCTTACAGACGAGGTGCCTGAGGCTCTGAAAGGTGAAAAGACCAGCCAGGTGCCCCTGCCAGGTGTATGGCAGAGCCAAGACCCCTTCCCAGAGCACTGGGCTCTAGAGCTTGACGTCACCCCTGTTCTGTGTGCCTCAGACAGACAGCAGAGGAGGGACCTGGTGGGAGAGGAGGAGCAGGTCAGTCCCTGGACACCTGGGGAGAGATCCAGGCCATGTCTGGCCCTGGCCACAGCACGTCATGTGGGCTCATTTGTTTCTATGACCTGACCCTGGTGTTTGACATGAAAGATGTGCCTTATCCCTGAGCAAACCATCTGTCCCAGCAGCCCAAGGAGGGGAACTGCTCCACCAGCTCCAGCCAGCACGTCATGGCACGGCAGGATAGCAGAGGGGATAACAGTGCCAGGTGGTCTGGGACAGGTCCCAGAGCTACCACACACTAACTGTGTAACTGGGGACAAAGCTCTCCCACCTGGGAGCCTCGGTTTCTGCAGCTGCAAGCTGGACACGATGTCTAACCCAGGCCTTGTTGCCTTGTTGGGGCATTCACATAAAATGAAGTGGAAGAGGCTCAGAAGTGTCAAGGCCTGTGCCCACAGCTCACACAGTGGGTCAGCTGGGAAGCAGGATTCCGGTGTCACTGTCCTCTATCCCTGACCTTTGCCTGCTGCCATACCACTGTGGCATCCAATCCCATCAGAACTCAGAAGGTAAGCAGGGTCAGGCCTGGTTAGTACTTTGATGGGAGACCGCCTGGGAACACCAGGTGCTGTAGACTTGGGAGAAGGACCCGGCAACCCACTTCCAAAAAAAACAATCAGCCACTGAAAACCCTATGAATAGCAGAGAAGCACTGACAAGTGTTTTGCCTATTGTACATAGGGTCACTATGAGTCAGATATCAACTCAACGACACCTAACAACAACAACATCCCAGACCTTGCTCCCACTTACCCGTGGTGGGTCTGTGATGTTACATCAATTTGCTCATCTGCAGAATGAAGATGATTACACCCTTTTGCAAATTTTCCATATTCATTTGCAATCTCCTGTTTAAACTGCCTGATGCCCAGTAGCATCCAAGACCCGGGAGTTAAGGTGATGCCAGTGGTGGTGATGATAACAAACAGGTTAAATTGAACAGAATAGGGAGAAGAGAGTTGACTAAGAAGAGATTTGACTAAGAAGAGATTTGTGCATAATAGAAGGGAAGCGGCCGATTACCTTCTGATGCGCACACCAGCCTGTCACTGTTCCTCCTCCTGCTCTTCAGCACCTGCCGGGTAGAAGGAAGTCCAGGAAGCTTCTGGAGACTTCCCCAGGAGGGGAGAGCAGCTGCCTCTGCTCTGCACATCTGCTGCTGCCCTTCCTCCCACAGGAGACTTTCCAGTCATGGCCGTCCTGAGAAAGCACCTGGTTCTGCTCCCCACCCCTGGGGTAAGGGCTGGACAGATGAGGATGGGCAGGGCGGGGCAGGGGGCTTGTGAGAGGGCAACCCCACAGCAGTCCTGCTCTGAGCCCAGGCTCTTTTCCTGGTCTAATTAGCATCATGGAGAATTAGACTACACAGCCCTGAAGTGAGCCTGCTCTCCCAGGGGTATTCCAGAGCTAATACTGATTAAATATGAAACAGTTCCTCTCTTCAGGGCCCAGAGACTAGGAGCCCAACCAGAGATGGGAGCCATAATTACCAGCGCTGATTATGCAATGAGTGTTTTCAAGCTGGAAAAGGGCAGGGAAAGGCAGTGAAGGGAAGGGAAGGAAAGGACAGGGTAGGGAAGGGAAGAGAAGGGAAGAGCGGAAAAGGAGAGGAGAGGAGAGGAGAGGAGAGGAGAAGAGAAGAGAGGAGAGGAGAGTTATAATAGAGTTCAGCCTCTTATCCAACAAATAAAATCAATTCCCACCATTCTGGGTGGTTCCTGCTCTATTTAAAGAAACATGCGTGTTTTCACTCCTTTCTTCCTTCACATTCTCCTGATTCCACTTTTTCATCCAGGTTATTTGCTGAGCACCTACTATTTCCCAGGCATATACTAGGCTTAGGAGTGAAAAACAAGTGAGGCAAGGTGTCCACTCTCCCAAGGCTCACAGTCAGGAGGGGCAAACAACCCTTCTAGAAAAAGTCCCAACAGGTCAGCACAGCTCTCCTCAGGCTAGGGCCATGCATGCCACACACAGAGGGCTAATGTGGGGCGGGGCGAGGGGGGACTAACTGAGCCAGGGAAGACTACGTGTCTTCGAGCTGCTATTTAGGTTGAGACCTGAAGGGCCTTTGCACTTGTTTCTTCTGCCTGGAATGCTCCTCCTCAGATACCCACATGACTCCCCCTTCACCCCTCCAAGTTGTTGCAGAAGTCACCATGAACTGTGCTCCCTGACACCCTTGTTTCCCCTTTGCGCTTATTCTCCTCTATATACTCCTCGCCAAGTTACATACCAGGTGCTTTTGATCAGATTTACAGCCCATCTCTCCCCATAGAAGATCAGCCTCCAGAGACCAGAAATGGTTATTTTTCGCTGTCCTCGTTTTTCTCTGTAGTATCCCCAGCACCTGCCACAGAGCAGGGCTCATTAGATATATATTGAACGAATGAATTAATGAATGAATGACCTGGTTAGTCATGCTGAGGGGTGTCACCTTGTCCTTAGGGCAAATGGAAGCTGGCTTAGGCTTTTAAGGAGCTGGAGACAAAGTCTGGCTTAGGAAGATCTTGTCACCTGAATGGAAGGAGGCAAGAGTGTGGCAGGTCCCTCAGGAGCATGCCAATGGGAGTGTGGATGAGTGCTGTGGCAGGGAGGTGCTGAGGGTGTAGAACAGTGAGGAGCAGAGAATGAGGTAACCCACAGAGTCTTGGTGCCAAGGGGCAGTGGGGTATGCAGGAACGTGGGGCATAGTATCAAGGGTTAAAGCCCGGGTCTTTGATGTTGGTGACCAGTGGGAAAAACGGAGGCCGAGCAGCCTCTAGGCACAGTGGGGTCAGTTTGGCCAGGCTGCCATGGGGGGGGGGGAGTTGTGGCCACCAGACTTACATGCAGAGCCCCCTCGCATCCATAGGATGAAGACTGGGCCAGAAAGTGGGAAAGTGGGAGCCAGAGGAAGCGAATGATGTCAGAAAACCCAGGAGGACCTGCCTCCCTGCACCAAAGCCTCCCTGGTTTCCATCACAAGCAAGCAGAGACAGAGGACACTTGGGTGTGTGTGTGATCAGCCTCCCTGCCACCCCCAATCTGGCTATGGATTTATCCAGCTGGGATGAACCCTTCTCTCCTTGCTCCCTGTGACAGGGCACAGGCCTGGGTCAGCAGCCAGATGGAGGCTGTCCCCTCCCAGGGACAGGGCTAGGGTGGAGGTGGAGCTCAGCCATAGCCAGAGGGCTCTGGTTGCCATGGAAATAGGGTGGCTGGTGAAGGCTGGCCCTGAGCAAAGCCCCCAGCCAGGCGCCAGCATCGAAAGTGGGGTTTATATGAGCCTGGGCAGGGTCTCAGCCCCCCGGTTCCACCACTGTCCCACTGTGCAGGAGGAAGTGACACTTCCCCATTCAGAACCCTCACAGCAGGTGACAAACTCCTTCTGGACCTGGCTTCCTCTGCCAGCAGAGATGAGAGGAGCAAATGCTACTTTTAGCATCTGGATTTGCGACTTTGGCTGCTGCTGGGGTGGAAATGGAGGCCCCAGGGTAGGCCCGGGAGGAACTGCACTTTGAGCCTCATGGAGTCCTTTGCTGTCTGCAGCCATAGCACCCTGGCATCCGATCCTGCCTGACCTTGGACACTTAGCAAGGTCAGCCTGGTTAGTCCTTGGATAGGAGACCACCTGGGAATACCAGGTGCTGTAGACTAGGGAAAAGGACCCCACAATCCACTCCAGAAACAATCAGCCATGGAAAACACTATGAATAGCAGAGAAGCACTGACCTAGGGCTGGGCATGGCACAGTGTTGGGGAGTGTTTCATTCTGTTATACATAGGGTTGCTATGAGTAGGATCCAACTCAACAGCACCTAACAACAAGGTCCCTTAAGGCCTCCTTTCCCTAGGGGATGCCTGAGTTCTGCTGGGTAAGGCAGTGTCCTCACAACACAGCATCAGCCTCCCCAAGCCTTTAGAGGCTTCAGCCCCTCCTACCTCTGCCCCAGCAGGAGGCCCCAGTCGGCCATATTGGTGTAGACCAGGGACTGCAGGCTCTTGGCAAAGCAGCAAAGCTCAGCTGCCGGGAGACACAGGCCACCTCCACCCACGCCTGGGTTGCTCCTCCCTGCCCTCTCCACAGCAAAACCCAGGACTCCCAAGCTGAGAGTCCACTTTGGGTAAGTGGGGAAGGAGCAGCACTTTCTGCATAGCCTGGATTTTTCACAGAGGACATTTTTCACGCCCAGAAGGGAGACGATGATGGAGAGGCTGGGAGGATCCTGGCATCAAGAGCCTCATGAGCCAGCTCAGCATGTGGACACCAACCTGTTAGGGTATTAGGGTGTTAGGGTGTTAGGGGAGCAGCATGACCAGCCTGTGTTTAGAACATTTGCTCTGCTAGGGGATGGGGGGTGGACCCAGCCCTCCCCAGCATTCACACTCCCCGGATCAAGGGATTAATAGAGGCCCACAGGCCAGCAGCCTGGAGATTAAAAGTGACAAATCAAGCTAATGAAGTGCTAAATAAATGAAGTTGTATCTTCCCACCTCAGTGAACTCTGCACTGGAATAGAAGGAGCAGAGATAGCTGGCCCTGAGCCCTGACTGGCCCAGGGCAGCCATTCCTGCCTTCCCTGCCCTCCCTTCCCTCTCACCCTCCCTCCCTCCACTGGGCCCCACTCCATGATCTCACATGGTGGGCGACACCCCAGCCTGTAGGTCTAAGCTCTGTCCCCATGTTCCTCACACTGCTGCCTGTTTGGGGTCTGGGAGGGTCACATGGGTCCAGGATGGGGGTCATGTGTCCCCAGAAGCAGGCTCTGGGCAGTCAGGCAGGGGATGCTGCACTGGGGACCCAGAGCTTCAGCAAGGGCCCCTGAAGCCTGGGCCCAAGCAGGGCCTCCAGTCCCCAGGTCTAAGTGTACAGAGTGGGGGGATGGCAGAGGGCTGGAGCTGAGCCACAGCAGGAGACCCGAGGAGGCCTGGGCTGGAGATGAGCTGGCAGGCCAGGGAGTGTGGACAGGGTACTCCAGAGGGTTCCAGAAGGTAAGATTGGCAGAGTGTGATGGTGCCTAAGGCATCAAAAGTGAGTTTCAGGTACCTCCGGTTCTGATTCAGGTGAGCAGGTGCCAGAGCAATGCAGAGATGGGGTCCTGAGGCAAGTGGATGGGACAAGGAAGGCTGTGGCCACTGAGAGGGCAGCAGCTGCAGGAAACCTGGATGGAAAGGTCCAGGGGGCAGTGCCACCTATCCAGCTCAGCATTGTGTGCCCAGGACTCAGGATATGCCAAGCTCTTCAACCCCCCCCCGCCCCCATATAGAGTGTGGCTCAAGAGAAGGGAGCCGAGCTCTGGGGCTGAGCACGTGCATGGTAGATGGGCCCCACAAGGAAAGTGAGAAGAGAAGAGGGGCTGGGGAAAACCAGGGATCCGAGTCCTGGCTCATCGGGGCTGCTCTGCAGCGCTGAGCTGTTCCTGGTACAGGCAGTGGAAGAGGAGGAGTGGCAGAGAGGGAGCTGGCCAGCACCCTCCCCTTCCATGCACTGGCCCTGTCCACCAGTGACGGTGGCCCCATCTGTGTCCCACCTCTGAACAAGCAGACCACTCCTTTTCCTCCCCTTGGGAGCAAGGAGAGGTCTCAGGGTCACCAGAGGTGAGTCGCACGGTGGAGGGGAAGGACAGACATTTCCTGCCCAGCTCTGAGTCAGACTGTGTTAAGTCCCAAAGGGAGACATCAGGAGCTGTGAGCTGTGATAAGCTGCCTCGGAATCCCAAGGGACCTGCATTTCAGCTGACAGGTAAAGGAAGCCCCTGGGGAGGTCTGCCTTTGACTCTGGCCCTGAAAGTGGGCTGCTATTGCAACAGGTAACGATGGCGTTCAGCGGGGAGGGCGGAACAAGCAGAAGGCAGAGTGCAGAGAGAGTGTGCAGGGCACACGTCAGTGCGCTGCCAGGGCCCACTGTCCTCAGAACAAAGGGTGTAGTGGGTAAGGCTGGAATGAGGGAAAAATGGGCCTTAGAGAGGTAGCCAGGGCCTGGAGAGACAAAGATGGAAGATCTGAAGTGGAAAGAGGGACAGAGATGAAAGCTCCCCTGGAGCTCATGGCTGGGTGAAGGTTGCTGGTGGAGGGATGGGTTTAGAATGTGAAATCATGAAATCACACAGCCTTAGACTTCTAAGGAGCCCCAGATGAGAAGAATAACAGTATGATTTCTTAAAACCTTAGAATCTCAGGGAATCTTATGATCTTTGGATAATTGAATTATTGGATCTCTGAATCTCAAGCTTTTTAAACTACAGCAATGTTGAGTCTTAGATTGCTCAACGATGTCACAACCCAGCCTCTGCTCCTGGGACTGATAATACCCACCTTGTGCTCAGTGCTTTGCACACACTGTGTCTGAATGTCTCCATGACAACCCTGGAAGTAGGGACCATCATTTTGCCTGATTTTCCAGATGAGGAAACTGAGGCTCAGTGAGGGTAAGTCAGTTGCTGAAGGCCAGACACCTTCTAGGCAGCGTGGCCAGGACTCCACCCAGACCTCCCAGCTCTCAGCCTCTCTGCTACTCTGCCTCCTGCGAGGCCTCTCTGCTGAGAGCTCTGCCCTCAGTGCACACCTCCAGTGACAGGGACCTCATTACCCCTCCCCAGGGCTGCCCATCCATCCTAACTTTGGGCACATGTCACCTTCTCAGAGTGCCCAAAGATGCTTTGGGAGACCCCACAGAAGATTAAGCCTTCACCCAGGATCCTTCAGAGAGAAGGAGCAGCCCCTGAAGAAGGACAGCAGCTTTGCAATTGCGCTGGAGAGGAAGATCCCAGACACAGCCTGTCCTGGTGAAAGATGGGGCGTTTATGCCAAGGGAAGGAATCAACCCGAGACTTCGGGAGCAGGCCCCTCGATGACAAATGAGAACACAGCCCAGAACATTGGGCGGTGGGGGTGAGGAATAAGTTTATAATTCAAAAGTACAATTCCCCCACAGTCAGGGTTATGGGGCCTAATGAGATTGGAATTGTAAGTGCTGTGCCTTTAATTTCTTGGCGCTTCTCCCTGAAAACTTATTCTACAAAATGTGCCTTGTGCCATCCATCCTCCCAGATGGCTTTTTAAGTGAAGCTGTTTGTTATGTGGAAGAAGAAAAGGGAGGGGAGCAGATGGAGCCAAGGCATCCCCCCATCCTCACCCCACCCCATCGGGGAGGAGAAGGAGTGGAAACAGCAAGTGGGAGGGCCAGTCAGGGACAGCTGTATGGCCCCAAAAAGCATGGCCTCCCAGGATAGGAAGGCATAACTAATCCATGAGACCAGGGTCCCCCTCACAGTCCCTGATGTCGTTATTGGGCCTTATGTCAGGCTGATGGCTGATGGAGTCAGAATCTGGGAATGAGGCCCAGATATCCAGATTTTTTTTCCTTTTAAGTCTCATCCCAGAACTACAAACTGCTGGAGAGGATGCAGACCACCAGACACTCACACTCCTTCCTGGTGTGAATATGAAATGGTAGAGCCACTTTGAAAGATAGTTGGCAGTTTTTCACAAAGTGTAACACAACCTTGTCGTACCATCCAACAATCATACTCCCAGGTATTTACCCAAATGATTTGAAAACTTATGAACACATAAGAACCTGCATGTGAATGCTTATAGCAGCTTTATTCATAATTGCTAAGAACAGAGAGCAATAGAGATATCCTTAAATAGGTGAGTGGATAAACTGTGGTACATCCATACAATGGAATAGTACTTAGGAATAAAAAGAAGTAAGCAAGCAAGTCAGCAAAGATTTGATGAATCTTAAATGCCTATTGTTAAGAGAAAGAAGCTCATTCACACAGGTTACATTTATATGACATTCTAAAAAAAAAGGCAGAATCATAGAGATAATGAATAGATCAGTGGTTGGCACGGGCTTAGGAAGTGGGGAGAGTTGAAGAGGAGAAATAGGTGCTTTTGCAGAGCAGGAAAAGTATGTGTAATACTGTAATGGTACATGAATGATTCTATGCATTTTTCAAAACCCATAGAATTTTACAACAGAAAAAGCAAACCTTAACATATACAGATTTTTTAAAAATCATTTAGGAGGCCAGGGATCCCAGGAGGTAACACCGACTGTAACAAAAGAATTTAACTGTATTCCAAATGTGTGGAAAAGCCTCACTGAAGCAGGAGAGATAAAGGGGGCTGCCCTAGGCCACTTTGAAAATGAATGGAGCCTGTTAGATGAACTTCAAGGACTGTACAGAAGCACTGTGCTCTGCTTGACAAGGTTGTTTCCATGGGACATGAGTTCACATGTGCACTGAGATTAATAATCAAGCCCCTGGATGGCAAGCGGTAGGAGCCTGGTTTCTCACTACCTGAGTGGAAGGTCACA
The DNA here is from genome assembly GCA_007922755.1 of Pedetes capensis. NCBI lineage: Eukaryota > Metazoa > Chordata > Mammalia > Rodentia > Pedetidae > Pedetes > Pedetes capensis. The sequence goes on from VMDO01005362.1 coordinate 26,234, forward strand.
GCCAAACAAGAGGAGGAGCAAGAATGATCCACGTGGTAATGACGAAGGGGTGGAAACATCAATGTGAAATCATGTTTAGCTGAATGTAGACATGGGAGATTCCAAGTAGAAATGCTTATACATATGTGCATATGCATGGTTGAGTGCACAAAGGTATATTTCTTTCCTTGCTCTGTGAGCTGAGGGAGCTAGAAACAATGATACACCAATAGCAACGGATACATTTGGTGCCCAAATCTTGGTCTCTAATGTCATCCTTCAGTAAGAGAAATGGCTGGATCTAGGATGAGGAAGGAAATACACAAGGTGAACCTGGAGCATCTTGTAGTGCCAAAAAGGGTGTACAAAAAACCCACAAAACCCTACAACAATGGGAGTGCATCAAAGGAACATAGAAATCAGTCAAGACAAAGCTGAAATAATTTGAGCAAAAAATGTAAATAAAGTAACACTGGATTCTTGCCTAAAATATAAAATTAATATCCAGTGCTGAAATAATTAGATAGGCAGATAGATAGAACAAGACAGATTTGGCTTGCAGAAAAATTCCAAATAATGTATATAGAATCTATGATATTACCTTGTATCTTCTCTCTTTTTCATCCCTGCCAGTG
>VMDO01005362.1:26947-85714 GCA_007922755.1 Pedetes capensis
TTTTTTTTTTTTTTTTTTTTTTTTTTTTTTTTTTTTTTTTTTTTTTTTTTTTTTTTTTTTTTTTTTTTTTTTTTTTTTTTTTTTTTTTTTTTTTTTTTGCTACTACATTGGATTTAATTTTTCTCTTCGCTTTCTAGTGTTGTAAGATGGCAGCTAAGGTCACTGATTTGGGACATTTCTTCTTTTCTAATGCAGGCATTTAGTAGCACACATTTTCCCTAAGAACTGCTTTGGTGTCATCCCACAAATGCTGATATGTTGTGCTTTCTTTTTCTTTCAGTGAAAAATATTTTTTAATTTTTTTCCTTGTAGTACTCATGGTTTGAACTTGCTAGGCAAGTGCTGTACCAATGAGCTGTATCCCCAACCACTTTTTATATTTTTTATTTTGAGACAGGGTCTCTTTAAGTTTTCAAGGCTGCCTCTGACCTCAAACTCATGATCCTTCTCAGTCCCCCAAGTCATTGGGCTTGCAGGTTTGTGTTATGGAGCCCAGCTCTAATTCTTTTTTTGGTTTATTCTGTTAATACATGGATACTTTAGAAATGTGCTATTCAGTTTCAAAACATTTGGAGATTTATCAGAGATCATTCTGCTACTGATTTCCAATTTAATCCTATTGTGGTCAAAGAATGTACTTTCTACGACCTGAATCCTTTAAATTTATTGAGATTTGCTTTACGACCCAGAATATAGTCTATCTTGGCATATTTAGATACACACTTAGAAAGAACATGAACTCTGCTGTTGCTGGGTGGAATGTTCTATAAATGTCAGTTAGGTGAAGTTGGTAGTGTTGATCAAGCTTTCTATATCCTTTATGACCTTACATCCACTTGCTCTGCCAGTGATTGAGAGAGGGGTATTGAACTCCCTGACTGTAATTGTTGTTTTGTCTATTCCTCCTGGCACTTCTTAGTTTTTGTTTCATGTATTATGAAGTGCCATTATTAGGTCTATAAACATTTAGGATTGCTGTGTTCTCTGGATGTATTGCATCATGGCCTTCTTTATCTTTGGTAATATAGTTTGCTCTGAAACCGACTTTGATTCTGCTATAACCACTCCAGCTCTCCTTGCCAGGTATTGTGAATTTTATCTTGTTGTATGCTAGGTACTTTTGTTTTGCTATTCATATTCTGGAATGCAGTCAAGCTACTTGGAAGCAGTAGAAACCTTTCAGCGTTGGCTTGTAGGACTTCATAAGTGAGACCAGGGCAATTTTGAGTCCAGGGTTCATTTCTTCCTTCTGTGCTCCCTTCAGAGTTCTCTCTCCATGCAGTGCTCTTCTCTCTGACACTGTGGACTGTCAATTCCAGCCACCTGGCTCTTCTGAAATCTCAGCTCCATCTCCTCAATGGGCCCGGCTAGACTTCATGCAGTTCCTCTTCTTTGCTCAGTGGCCGGGAAATTCTCTCTTGGCTCTAACCCAGGGCAGTTATGGGGCTCATTTCATTTGTTTCTCATCTCTCTTGGTTGCCTAATGTCCAGTGTCTTGAAAACGGCCGTGTCCTATACAGTCAGCTTTCCATTTCCACAAGTTCCTGATCCAAGGATTCAACCAATCATGGATCAAAAATAGTTTAAAAATTGCATCTGTACTCAATGTGTGCAGGCTTTTTCCATTGTCATTATTCCCAACAGAATATAGTATAACAACTAGTGACATAGTATTTACTTTGCATCAGTCATCTGAAGGTTAAAGTATGCTGGAAGATAGGTGTGCGTTATACACAAGTCTGTGCCATTTTGTATAAGAGACTTGAGCACCCTCGGATTTTGGTATCTGGGGCTGGTCTGGGAACCCATCCCCAGTGAGTGCCAGGGAAGAGGGATGACTATTTGTTCATAGCTTTAGAGGGGAGGGTGCATCCAGTCCCTGTCATTCCATCTTTTCTGCAAGAGGAAATTTCCCCTGCTGGGGTTGAAAACTACAGAGCCACACTGATTACCTCATCGTTCAAATGGAGAAACCAAGGCTCTGAGGTGCAGGCACCTGCACAAGGTCATGCAGCAGGGTGGAGGGTCTAGAAGCCACATCGCCCAGTCTGTGGGATTCTCACCAGAGCCCCAGGAGAATTTCTTGTGGAGACAATCACCACGGGGCGATGGGAAGTAGGAACTTCCCTCACTACACATCAGCAGCAACCTGCAGGGAGGGCCAGGATGGGGGTGTTTGTTCCTCTCTGCCTCCTGGTCCTTAACATTTCCTCCGTCTCCACCCTTCCTACCTACCAGGGGCTGGATCACCGAACTGCATCATCTACCATGCCCAGTACATGAGGGGCATCCAGCCTACCAGCCTGGGCGTAGTGCTGGGCGCAGTACATAATCATGAATTGTAAGTGAGAAGGGAAGGTCAAGAGCCAGGGAAGGGGACAGTGTTCTCAGATGCGAATGACACAGGAGAAAGCCAGTCAGCTTCCGCTGGAGACCCCGCCCAGCTCCGGGCCCATCACTATGTTCCTCCAAGTTTCGGATTTGAAGAAATCTAAATCCAAAGCGTAGAATCAGCTTCGTCTCTCGCCTTGCCTCCTTGTCCCCGGACACCTGGTGGGTTTGTCTAGCTCCTCGGCATCTCTAGATGAGGGACAGCATGAACGTCTCCAACCACGGCTAGAGGACTGCAGCGTGGGGAGGGTTTCACCTTAGGCAGGTGGGAGGCGTGACCCCAGGTCTTAAGGCCCAGGGAGAGAGAAAGCCAGCCGTAGCCTTGCTCCTGATGGTGCAGCCCAGGGGCCTCCCAGCCGCCAGCCCCCTCAAGCCCATTTCCCATCCTTGAAAAGCCCTGTCACCTCCACCCAGGCTGAGAAGCCCCCTCTCCTCCACCTCCCACCTAAAGGTGAATTAAGCCATGCCGGCCCTTTTCTCTCACCAGCTGTACCAAGTGCCCTCTGTGTGTGCGTCTTGCACCTGGGGACTCAGCTGTGACAGGGAGGACATATTCCCTCCCTGCTGCCCAAGTTCACAGGTAGGGGAGACGGGAACAGGTGAGCACAGGGCTTGGAGGGCTGCGCCTGGGGCCTGGGGGAGCTGCTGCGCAGGGGAGGGGAGGGAAGAAAGGCCTCCACAGAGGGGATAGGAGTGCCAAGGCCCCCCAAGGTGCTGCCGCTAGGGTGGGCAGTCTAGGGAGAGGGAGCCCCGGCTTCCCATTCTGAGCTGCCAAGTCTCTGGGGGCAGAGCTGCCCACCAGCTTCCCAGTGACCTTGGATCCTCCTGGGTGGGCTCACCTGACTGCACCTGTGACCCCAGTTTTATCTCTAAAACACAAGCATGAACTCACTGCCCTGGGCTGGCCCCGCCCACACAGGGCTGTGCCAGGTAAGATTCCCCAGGCTCACCTGTGGCCTAAACCCCTTCCACCCCTCAGCCTCCTCTCCTCAGCCATGGGTGAGCTCTTGAGGGTCCCTGGGGACCAGCTTTATGTGACCCTGTGTCTGAGAGCAGGAACACAGTGCCTCCTCCCACGAGTGGCCTGAGGCCAGGGTGGGAAGGTTTCCTATGACTTCTCCAGAAAAAAAAAAAGGGTTTTGCTTCCAGCCCTGCCCAGAGACAGAGGCAGGTCTTTCCCTGGGCGGCTGGTGAGCGGCTCCCCTGCTCTCTCTGCCGACGACGGGGCAAGCCGTTCAGGCTTTTGCTCCAGGTGGAAGAAGGACCTGAGAAGCTGGAGCCTTTCAAGCCTACTATTCCAGGAGGTGGCCTTCTCAGGTCCTTGTCCAGTCTACCCCCTGCCTTTCTCCCAAGTACCCTGGGAATGAGCGTGACCTCCCTTGGGGCTCTCGAGTATCCTAAATGTGCCAGTCCCCACTCAGCCTGCGAGGCTTTGTTACCGCACTAGCTTTGGATTCTTTCCTGCACATGGCAGCGACCTGTCCCTCCCAGGCCTGCCCAAGGTGACAGAGCCTCCGAGACCTTGTCCCTCCTTGGATTTCCATTTGCCTGGCTGCCTTGCAATGGCAACTCTCCACTGGGCTCAAGGAAAGTTTTGCTTTTGTAGATTATCCAGCCTTTTCCTCATTTTTCCTCTTGGGTTTTTTTTTTTTTTTTTCCTTCTTATTCTAAGTATAAATAGAAATTCATGAGAAGACCAGAAGAGTAAATAGAGTGCTAGGGAGCCTGAGCAAAAGTTGGAAGCAGCATAATGATGTGGCAAAATTTCCCCTTTAGAAAGGTCACTTTGTCGATTCAGGCTTCAACAAATATTTATTGAGCACATATTATTTGCCAGACACTGTTCTAGCTGTGAGATGAGGCAGAGGGTGCCAAGTGGAATGCTGTTGAGGCAGAGTGGTAAACTAAGGTCCAAAGAGGGAGGCATATGGTCAGTGAGCACAGAGTTGGGACAGGAACCCAACTCCTTTGCTACTTGCCCAGGGCTACCTTGCCACAGGCTGCCTTTTGTTATGAGCTTTGCTGGCAGCCCCTGAATGTAATCTTTCTGGGAAATGGGAGGCATAGGCCAGGGCTCTGTGACATAAAAAAACAATGAAGCAAATAATGCTATAATTGTTGTTGTTAGGTGGCATCAAATTGGCATTTGACTCATAGTGATCCTACGTACAACAGGCAAAACGCTATTGTCAGTGCTTCTCTGCTATTCATAGGGTTTCCAATGGCTGATTATTTTTTGGGAGTGGGTTGCCAGGTCCTTCTCCCAGGCCTGTAGCACCTGGTGTTCCCAGGCGGTCTCCCATTCAAGTACTAAGCCCGACCTTGCTTAGCTTTTGAGATCTGACAAGATGGGACACCACAGTGGTATGGTTGCAGGTGAATGATATAATTGTTGTTGTTGTTAGGTGCTGTCCAGTTGGTATCTGACTCATAGAGACCCTACATACAACAGGGGAAACCCTATTCTCAATGCATCTCTGCTGTTCACAGGGTTTTCAATGGTGGATTGATTTTTGGGAGTGGGTTGCTGGGTCCATCTCCCAAGCCTACAGCACCTGGTGTTCCCAGGTGGTCTCCCATCCAAGTACTAACCAGGCCCGACCCTGCTTAGCTTCGAAGATCTGATGGGATCAGATGCCACAGGGCTACGGCTGAAAGCGAATGATATTATTAGTGATGACTAAATAAGAAGAGGGGCTAGAGTTTAGCTCAGTTGGTAGAGTGCCACACTGCACTCTCTGAAGACTCGGGTTTGATCCCCAGCACCACAAAAATGGGAGAAGAATATGGCAATCTACTCCCTAAGCAATCCCAGAAAGAAAATCAGCCATTGAAAACCCTATGAGGGTCATTATGAGTCAGACCTGACTCGACCTCACCCAACAACAACAAAGAAGAAGAGAATAATCAGTGCTGGTCAGTGTGTGGCAAGGTGGACGTTCTCGTGAGCTCTATGGAAGGCAATTAAGTAAGACAGATCCTGAGCCCTAGAAAGGCCAGTGTTCATAGGCGGCGATTCCACTTCCAGGAGTCTGTCCTTTGGAAGTGGTCAGGGACTTGGGCAAGGACAGTACCTAGAAACATTTACTGCAGCCTGACTATGAGAGTGGGAGACTGTAAAGCCTCCTCTGTCCAACAAGGGAGGATGAAGAACAGGTCAGGGAACATCTCAAGAAGGGACTGTGTACGGAGCTATTAACATCTCACTTTTGAGGAACTCTCAGGAAACGGAAAACACAGTAAGAGCTCAATTGCATGAACCCAGTCTGTGCCTCCAGAAAGGCCGACGACACTGATCGGAACAGTCGGGGCAGAAAAGCTTTCAGTTGTGCACGTGCTCTGTGCCTGGTACTATGCAAAGTGCTTCCTTGTATCAGCTCATCAAGCCCCCAAATGGACATTCATGGAAGAAAAGGAGGAAGTTAAGTAACATGACTCACGTCACAAAGCTGAGAGTCCTAGCTGGAATTTGAAGTTAAGTCTGGAAGGCTTCTGCCTCTACCATGAGCTGCTGAGGCCGAGGAGAGGGACAGGTACAGTTCTGGGCCACCGTATAGCCCCAAGGCCCAGGGGGAATCCATTGCTGATGTCTGCTTGCGCTGCTGAACTGAGGCTCAGAGCCCCTGACTCCACCCGCAAGCCGACCCAAGCCCCTCCTCTCTATTTGGCTGCATCTGACACCCACAGTGCAAAGACCCACACAGTCCTCTGAGTTATTTGGCGTGCCCCCTGCTGGGCTGTGCCTGCCATTAGGAGCTCCGTGGAGGTGGACAGCCCTGTGACTGTGTCCCAGCCTGGGCCCTCTCATTAGAGCTGGCTGCACATCCATTACCTTCAGTGAAAGACAAACACCAGACCCGGAGCATCCGGGAACCATCACTCAAGGGCTGGTGGAATACAGAGGTGGGGAGGGGAATGCTTCCTTCCCCGATTTCTTGAGACATTTTTCTTGAACCCATCAGTTTCTGGTGTCCCTGCCCCACCCTGGGGGCTCCCTGGGGCCTCTCCCTCCCACCCCCCACCAGCCTGGGGCTCTTGGAAACAGAGAGCCGTCTGTTCACACACATGCCGAGGATCTCACCAGCCCCCACCCCCACCCCAAATGTGCAGATATCTCAGCCACCTCTTGTTTTGATGGATCTAGATGTTCTGATCTGAAATGTGGTGCAGCAGCTGTGCAAGGGAGTGAGGCTTCCTGGAAGGAGGAGGAGGAGGAGGGAACGGAACATTCCACGCCACCCCGCCTGCTGCACACCCTGCCCGCCCCAGCTCAGCCTGCCCTGCCCAGCCGTCTACACTGCCGTCTGCACCTCTCGTTTCTGGGGCTTTTGGAACTGGTGGCTGTAAGTGGGCATGCTGGCATGGGGAGCCCTAGGGCAGGGTTGCCCAGACCTCTTTCGTAGCAGGATCTCAGATCCAGCCTGGCCTCTCCTTGTAGCTATCAAGCTATTCAGTTGGCACAGGTGCCAGCAGAGGAATTTTAATTAACATTTTGTGTGCCTGTGTGTTTTCCTTTACAAAACATTTTCCTATTCATACTTCATATCCCTGGGAGCCTAAGGAATTTATTAGCCCCATGTTAGAGAGGAGGAAACTGAGGCACAGAGAAGCAAGCTGTTCACCAGCCAAAGGCACTCTGCTAGTCAAATAATGAACACTGGATTCCTGCTCAGGTTGAAATGATATGAAGTTGCCAGCTTCTGCTGTGCCATAAAATAGAATCTGGAAAAGCAGACACGGCCATGGAGTCGGGGGAAAGATGCTTATCGGGATCAACAAGAAGTCGGGGGAGGGCAGAGAAGGAAGGGCATGGAGGGAGAGAAAGGGAAAGATGCTGCCCTGGTGGGGAGCTAGGGAGCACGTAGCTCAGAGCAGAAGCAGCACTGGCCGGGCGTTCAGTCGCTGCGGGCTCAGCTCCAGCGTGGGCTCTGGAGAACGGAGCCTCCCTCTCCTCTCCCTCTCCTCATCTGCGCCAGTCCAGCCAGGGCAGCCCAGCTCCATTTCCCCATTTACTGAACTCTCAGGGAGGCTCTTCTTGGGCATTCTGGAGGCAACTCGGGCTTCTAGAAGGGGAAGGTAGGAGTCCTGAGCCTCTGGTCGCCTTGTCCTCCTTGGGAGGACCTACTGTACCTGCTGACTGACAATCTGTCCAGAGAGAACCGAATGGTGTCCAGCCCGGTCTCCTGGAGTCCACACATACTTTCTGCTCCCTCTGTGGCATTGCTGAGTCTACCCACTCCTGCTCAGTGGAAGCAACTCCCCTCGCAAAGGCGGTGACCTCTTTTCCTGCTCACTACGCCCTGGGCACAAGGAACCCAAAGTGCTGAGAAAGCCATCATAGCTGATCAACCAGACTTCCCATGTGCCCCAGCAGCACCTGTGTGTCTCTCCTGGGGACCAGGACACCTACCCCTGCAGAGCCCAGAGTTACAGGAATGAGAACCCCAAGTCCCTTGGTGATCACTGGGGGCTGGTGAGTGGACCACTTTGGCAGCCCCCTGTCATTTCAGAAGCCCTATCCTCTTTTCATTGAGGAAACATCCTCAAGGACCTTGCCCAGATGGACACACTGCTGTCTGCAGCATGGAGGACCATCCTCACGGTCTCCTTCTGAAACGGCCTGTTGACCGGGCTCTCCACAGGCCAGCCCACCCCTCTAGAAGGCTGGCAGCTTCAGAGGGTGCAGTGTGTGAGGCAAGTGATGGAACCCTTTATTCTGAGCTTGCTCTTGCTCCTGTTCACAATACAGTGGGTCCCCTGATGCACGACCAGGTAGGGACCCATGCCAGTGGGTCCGATACTTCACAGACCCTCAGATAGCAGTGCTGCCTGAGGCCCTGTAGGCAAGAAGGATGACCCTCTCCCAGGAACACACGTCCACTCCCAGGTCAACTGTCCACTGGGGCTTTGCATATGGAAGGGGCCCAGCTGGTCTGCTTGAGGACTGGTGCTAGGTTTGAATCTAAAATGTCCCCCAAAGCTCATGTGTATGAACATTTGGTCCCCAGCTGATGGTACGGTCCTGGAAGGCTGTGGAACATTGGAAGATGGGACCTAGCTTTGTGGAATAGGTCACTGGAGGCAGGCCTTTGGTGTTTTTGTATGGCATCCGGTTCCTAAATAGTTCCTCCATCTGCCTCCTGATCGCCAAGATGTGATGTTCTGTGCCACAGGCCCTGCTGCCTGCTCCGCCACCATGCCACCCTACCGCCATACTACCTGCCTCTATGGACTGAGACCCTCTAACCAAGGAGCCCCAGTAAATCACTCTCGCCCTAAGTTGATTTCCAGTCAGATATTTTCTCACAGGCACACACAAGCCAACTAATACAATTGGTGCCACACTGGCAGCTGAGTAGCAGCCTCAGCTTCTGGCAGACTGGTTTCCAGGAAGCCAAGGCTGCTGGGCCCACACACAGCCTTCCTATCCACCCTGCCCACATAGGTGGCCGGTGGCAGAGCCCAGTGGCAAGCGGTTGGATCACCACGTTAGTTGTTTAGTGCTTCTTCCCCTGAGGATGCCCTCTGGTGAGAATGAGCACGTAGTACAGAGACTTAAGCATTTATTAAGTACTTACTGTGTACTAGGTGCTTAGGAACTCTCACCGTCCCCATTTACAGGTGGGGAAACCGAGGCACAGACATGCTCAAGTATCTTGACAAGGCTACTCAGCTAAGGAGTAGAAGCGCAAGGGTTCAAGTACAATCATCTGGCTCCACATTCAGGCTCTGACTATGGGGCGCTGGAGCTTCTACGAGTGCCCAGAATGGGTCTTAGTCCTCCTGCTTTTCCCAAGAGGTACCTCCAACCTAAGTCTCCTCAGTAGATGAAAATGGGGAGAGGTCTCAGCACACCCTCCACCGTGTGGATCATCCAGGCCCCCAGCACCCAGAGGTGAACCTGCCACTGATCCAGCCTCCCAGGGCAGAGCCACTGCGGTTCGGTGTGCATTGTGATCTGAGGTATTCACTGAGCATCTACTGTGTGCTGACCCTGGGCTTGGGATTTATCTGCCAGTAAAAGCAGACCCTCCCCTCACTTTGAAGGATCACAGTGGGGGAGTCGAGTTTTAAGTGATACTCATTGTTAGGTTGTTGTTAGGTGCCCTCCAGTCCTATCTGACTCATAGCAACCCTCATAGGGTTTTCAATGGCTGACTGTTTCAGGATTGCCTTGGAAGTGGATTGCCAGGCCCATCTCCCATTTTTGCGGTGCTGGGAATTGAACTTGGGACCTCAGAGACTGCAGCGCAGCGCTCTACCAACTGAGCTAATCCCAGCCCTGTTAAGTGATATTCATAGTGAGTCTTACAAAGCACTGCTGCTGAAGCCATGAGGGTCTTCATGGGCCCTAACCTGGGTGGGGGTCTAGGGAGGGCTTCCTAGATGGGGTAATGCTGGGGCAAAATCAGGACCCTGGAAATGTTCTTGCTGGGACAGAGTGAATGGGGCTGGGAGGCCAGTTGGGAGTCTGAGTAAGGTGATGGATAAGCCCCCACCCCCTAGCACAACAGTGGTGATTGTAGTTCAATATCATATGATTTTAGAGTTCTGGGAACTGAAGGTTCTCAGACCTGGAGATGAATGACCTGGGAGTCAGGATGCTGAGTACCCAGGTGCTGAGATTTGCACAATGAGCCTTGGCCGCTGGAGAATGTGGTGGGAATCTGCTGTGGGGAGATTTGGCTTTCCTGCTTCCTGGGCCCCCAGCCAGGCTCTTAATGCCACGTGTAGACAGCTCTTTGTGGCTTTCAGGATGTAAATTTATTCTGGATTCAGGTGCCAGGCACTCACCTTATCTGCATGTTGCAGTCACCAGAATAAATATTAGGGACAAGTCTGAGCTCTTCCGTGTGTACACGAGTTAAATCCTCCAACCAGCTGTTCATCCACACAGGGATTTCTCTGGGAATGCCATACTTATATTAATTACGAGGAGGTGCTGGTGACTGCAACTCTGTTCCACCCAAGTAGGGGCCCCATCTCCTGCTGAAGGAAGGGAGGAGAGAAGGGAGAGGAGCAGCTGGGGTCTCTGTGAGAGCCCTCTGTCTGGCTCACTCAGGCGGGGGCCATAGGAGCCTCGCAGAGGGATGGGATGCTCACGGCAGCTCCACCACGGCTCAGACAACGCCCTGGGCACTTGGGCAGGCTCCAGAGTCAGACACATGGGGCAGAGCTCCAGGTCCCCTCACCAGCTCAGCCACGCAACCTTCAAGAAGCCACTTCACACCCTTCGACTTAGCTTCTTCCATGCGACCCATAATCCTGCCCACCACGTGCCAGGTGTCTCTGAGGATGGGCGTGTTGGGCACAAAATGAGCCTCCGTCAAGCACTGCTCTCCTGACATCTGCTGGAAGACTAGGCGTAGATTTAATCCTCACCCCAGCCTATTGGAGCATGCCACAGATGGGGAAACCAAGGAATAGACGGGTTAAGTAACCCACCCAGCTTCGCCAGGACAGGTGAAAAATGTGGAGGCAAGATTTACAATCAAGCAGTTGTCTCCAAAATCCAGGAACTTGAGAACCACATTTACATTTTCCAACAGCCCTCTAGGTGCCCACTGCAGAGGTGCCAGGTGCTACCCCGTCCAGCTCTGGGTGCCTCCATCTGGCCTGCATTCTTCATCCAGGGTGCTCTGGTGACAGCGAAACAGCAGTGAAATGTAGTTTATGCCTCCAGGCCTGGCTCATGCTGTGTCCTCTGCCTGGGACACCCCTCCCCTGCCTTGTCCATCCAGAGAACTCCTACTTGAGCTTCAATACCCACGGGCATCACATTCTCCATGGACAGCCCCTGCCTCCATGAATACCTGCACCTGCTGCATCCTCCATTACAGCATTTAGCAGGTGGGGAGACTCTGTCCTCAGCACTGCCGGCCCTCTCTGCTCATGGCTTCTTCCCGCCACCAGCCCAAGTTTGGCTCCCATCCTACAGCTCACACTCTGGGAAGGAAGACCAGCCCCATGGGGCTGGCACTGTCACCCCCATTTTAGAAAGTCTCCCACTCAGACAGGTTTCATAGTTTCCTGAAGCCACAGAGCCTCCAAGGGAGAAGTCTGGGACCTCTGACTGCCCTAGACCACCAAGGCCACTTTGGGGGATTCAGGGAGCTGGAAGTGTCCCTCCCCTACCAAGCCAATTCCTCCTCCCAAAGATATGGGTGCAAAATGCTCCCCCACTCCACAGACCCCACCCAGGGCCACTTCATAAGCACTTGTGTTAATTAGACAAGACTTCACTGTGAGAGCAGCACTTGAGATGGAAAAGTGACACATTCAGGCTCCAGGGCCTCAGTTCCACACCACAGGCCACAGGCGTGGACCGTGTTAGTGCGACAACCCGCAGACAGGAATCACTTCGCTTCTCACCCCTTGGCTTGGAGACTCCCTAGTGGCCACCCAGTTCTGATCAATTAGCAAATGGTTAAAAATTTATGACAAGCTTAAGTGGCCACAATGAGGGGTGAGTTTGACCCAAACCAAGGGTGTGAAGCCCAGCTGAGGCAAGGCTAGAAGAGAGAAAATGCTGCAAGGGAAGCACCTGCCACTCAGACACCCACGGGGCTCACCATCCCTCCATCAGCTCCCCAGAGTCTCTGTCCTGGCCAAGGCCCCACTTCATCCTCCCTCACCGGCCCTGCAGCCCCGGCCTCCCCCAGGACCTTGTGCTCTGTGTCACCCCCAGCTGGTCTTGAGTTCAGATTCAGGTTCAGGACAGATAGAGGGGCCAGGATGGGCCTCACGTTCAGATCAGAACGAACCTAGTCCTTTTCCAGTCCATGCAGAGCTCAGACACCACTTTGCCTCAAATCACCTACCCACAGCACACTTAGCATAGGGAGGGCTTAGCACAGGGAGGGGCAATGCACCCTGGAGTTCCAAGCCAACGACCCACAGGCCAGTCACTTAACTTCCTCAGTCTCCTGTTGTCATATCTATGGAATAGGAGTTAAGATGGCCACCTCAAAGAAGCATGGGCAGGGTGGGTGGGAATGTCACAGAGGTGTTGAGGTGCAGTGCCTGGCACATTGCTGAATCTGAGGGGCTCCTCGGAGAGGTGGCTGGAGTGCTGTTGGGAATCCTGGGCACCTCAGTCCGGTCTGCTGGTTACTATATAAAAAGGTCTTCACCTCTCTGAGCCTCAGTTTCCCCACTCTCAAAAATGGTGACGTTGGGATCAGATGAGGACCTGCCTGTGATGCTGCCCATGGACCCCAACACCATACACTGTTGTGCTGTCAGCCCTCTGTGCCTGCTTCTCCTCCCACCCTCCCCAGTCACCCTGAGGAAGCAGACGTTCAGGGGTGCCGCGCACACAGTGTCGGGCATGGGCCTGGTCCCCACACCACTGTCCTAAAGGGCAGGCAAGGTCATAATCTCCATGTTGCAAGTTAGGAAACTGAGGCACAGAGGGGCCAAGTCACCGCCCCTCGATCATCCACCTAGTGAGGGGCAGAAACAGGGCTGAAAGCCAGATGTGTCTGATGCTGGCCTGTGCTGTGGCCACCCACGTTCCCAGGAGGGGGATCAGAACTTCCCTGGGGTGGGGCCGGGCACCTCGTCTCTCATCCCCGTCCTCAGCTTTTCCTATCACCTCCCTTTCCCCTGCACAGTCCTCTGTCCTGTGTGGCCTTCCGTCTGAAGGGTTCTCCATGTCACAGGGAGCAAGAACCCCCGCAAGAGCAGGGGCACCTGGCCCAGGGCTGCCCTCTGCCTCCAAGCAGCCCATCATCATGAGGTGCTGAAGGGACACTGCTCAGGGTCAGAGCCTGTCACCAGGGACTCAGGGCACTGGGGCTTGAAGAAAGGAGAGCCTAAGAGTGGGGCTGGGGCCAGCCAGGGAGGTTGTTGTTGTTGTTGTTGTTGTTAGGTGCCGTCGAGTCTGTATCCGACTCATAGCGACCCTCGTAGGGTTTTCAATGGCTGAGTGCTTCGGGGTTGCCTTGGGAGTGGATTGCCAGGTCCTTCTCCCATTTTGCGGTGCTGGGAATTGAACTCGGGGCCTCAGAGACTGCAGAGCAGCGCTCTACCCACTGAGCTAAATCCCAGCCCAGCCAGGGAGGAGCCTCTGCCTAATGCTGAAGAGCAACATTTGCCAGCTACCTGCTGTGTGCCAACCCTTCTCCCAATGGCCAAACATTTGGCTACTTGCTCTGAGCCATACTTTCTAAGCACTTTGTGGGGATGAGCTCAGTCCGTCCTCCCAGCAACCCCTGGGATGGGCACTCTCCATCCTGCACCTCCGGAAGGCCCACTTGAGCCCAAAGCAGTAGTAACCCTCTGGAGGTGCTGCAGCCAGGGGTGATGAGCTGGATTTAGGCTCAGATCTCTGCAACAGCAATGTCTGTTCTGCTTGCCCACAATGGGGGAGCTCTCCACAGTGGGCCTTCCTTTGCTCTCACCCCACCCATAATCTGTGCTAAGGAGAAGCTGTAGCAACCCCACCCTCACCAACCCTGGCTCAGGCCCAGAACTTGAGGGCCTCCTTAGACCCTCTCTTTCTCTCTACCCACAGCTAGTCTCTGGGAGATCCTGTAGGTTCTCCGAAGACCATCCATGGCCTCCACCCCACAGAGCCCCATCTTTTCTCCCTCTCCCCTTCAGGACCCTGCACTTGGGCCCCAACAGTCTACAGGTTCTTCTGCCTGTAGCCAGAAGGAGCTTTTCAAACACAAATTGGGTTATTCCATGCTTCTGCTCAAATCTCATCCAGTTCCCAGGACCTACTTGTGACTGCCCCCTGTTTCCCTGTTGCTTCCTCTCCTCTCATTCTGCCCACCGCCCCTCCCACTTCCTCTCTCCCTCCCTCCCTGCAGATGCTCTGACTTCCCCTCCATCAAGCCAGGCGCCTCACCCCCAGGCCTATGTACCAGGTGTCCCTCTGCCTGGAGCTCCCTCGCCAGACTAACTGCTGAGCTTACTGCTTTCTTCTACCCTGTCTTTATCTCCAGAGGCCTGTTCTGAACCACCAAGTGCCCTGCAGCACACGCACCCCTGGTCCTCCAGGCCTCACGCTCTCTCCACCTCTCCTTCCCACAGCACACACCGCCTGGTCACATACTGTGGAGCAGGCATGTTTAACCCATGGACCACTGGCTGCATGTGGTCCAAGACAGCTAGTAATGTGGCCCCACAAAATCTTTTAACAACATGCTTTCTTTAGTGTGTATTCTTTTTGGGACTCCCCCTTATTATGCATATGCACTAACTCTGTTGTATAATTTTTGTGTGGCCCAAAACAATTCCTGTGTACTGGATGTGTTCCAAGGAAACCACAAGATTGGACACCTCCAGTAGAACACGTTGTTTTTACTACCTATTGCCTGCCTGCCTGCCCTGCCTTGCTGGGAAGGGGAGAAAATACTATTTTCCTCAGTCCTCCTACATTTGCGTTTGAAATGGACCCTTGCAACAGACACAGATTAACAAGAGAAAAACAAGCAAGTTTATTACTGCATGTGCTGCACATCACACAGGCAAAATCTCAGTAAAAAGCAACTCAAGCTGGGTGCCATGGCACACGCCTATAATCCCAGCGACTCAGGAGGATCGTGAGTTCAAGGCCAGAGGCTGTCTGTGCAACTTAGCAAGACTGTCTCAAAATAAAACATAAAAAAGGGAATAAAGGTGGAATTCAGTGGTAGTGCACCTGCCCAGCATGCACAAGGCCTTGGGTTCAACACCCAGTACTGGCAAAAAAAAAAAAAACAAAAAACAAAAAAAAAACAACTCAAAGCAACATCTTAGGAGTCGGCCTTAAACAGTGTTCTAATAAAGGGCAATAAATTCCAGAGAAGGGACAGGATAAAGGGAAGCAAAGTCTGGATGTGTGGGGAGGGAATTAAATGGGAAATGAACTAATGGAGTAGAATCTGTGCCCAGACTTCTCTAGTGCCATCCACGGGCTGAGGGGGTGTAAAGCAGAATTTACGTCCTGTCTTTAGGCTGGAAGTGCAGAGGAGAGAGAAGGACCTTTTGTCTTCGTAACCTCTGTCCTGCTTTTAGGCAAACAGCCCGAAAGCAGACAGCTCCCTTGCATCTGAAGTGTCTCCAGCATAAAGCTTTGTATGTCAAAGAGGCGAGGTTTGAGGGGGCACATTCTGGTTTCCTTCAAAGGTCCACTGCAGGAGAGCAGGAATCTTTGTGTGTGTGTTTCTCAGTGCTTAGAACAGAACCTGGCATGTAGTAGGTGCTCAATTGACACGTGACAGGGGAATGAGAGCTGAGCTAAGCTATGGAAGTAAAAGGCGAGCTCTCTGTGGGAAAGGTCAGGGCAGAGAGAACTTCTCCCTGGACCCAGGACAGACCACCGTCTTCCATAGGCCTGACAGCTCTCCTCCCTGCCCAGCACCCCCAGGATCCCTTCTCCTCCATCGAGCACTCTGCAGCCTTCTTCCCCAGAGCCACCCACAGCCTCCAAGTGCAGGGGAGCATGGGGCCAGCCACTAAGAGAGCAAGCCGTCCACCCTGCTACCAGACAAGGCGGCCTAACTTCCTGCAGAAGTGATCAGGCCTGAAAAAAATAAAAGATTAGATGTGTCCAATTTCCCAGGGATTTTATTAATCTTCAAACTGTCAAGAATGATGCAGAACCCAGCATGTGGGAATGAGGGAGCCAGGCCCCTCCCTTTAGGCTGTGCTGGTGAGAACCTGCCAAGGGGCAGAGCCCAGTGCCCAAGGGGCAGAGCCCAGTACCTCAGGGCCCAGAGACTGGTCAGCAGCTCAGTAGCCCTGCCTTCCAGCTGTTCCTCCCCACACCCCTGCCCCTGAAACAAGGAGGGCAGTCCCCGCAGGGCCACAGGCTCCTCCAAGAGCAGCTGTTCTGGTCTCAGGTGGCCATAAGGGCATCAATGTGGTTCTTGTGAGGGCCCCTGGCTTTTCTTGAATTTGAGAGAAAATCAAGAAACAGGCAATGAAATTGTCAGCTGCCTAGGAAGTTGTTGGTTGGTTGGTAGGTGCCGTCAAGTCGTGTCTGACTCATAGCAACCCTCATAGGATTTTCAGTGGCTGATTGATTCAGGATTGCCTCGGGAATGGATTGCCACGTCCTTTTCTCACTTTTGTGGTGCTGGGAATCGAACCCAGGATCTCAGAGACTGCAGAGCGGCGCTCTACCAACTGAGCTAAATCCCAGTCCCGCCTAGGAAGTAGGAAAAAGAAATCTGAAAAGAAGAGAAGAGGAGAGCAGATGACAGAGGAAAAGACACACTGATGGCAAATTGTAGCACAGGCTCCCTTGGGCAGGCAGGGGTCCTAGAAGAGGACCCAGGTGAGTGTCCGTAGCCAAGCTTCTGCCTCCCCATCACACAGTGGGCAGATGATCCCCCCCCACACACACAGTGGCTGTGAGATTAGAGATGATGAGAGCAAAGTGCCCAGACTGGAAAGGATGTCCAAGTGTTGGCAGGTACTGCTCCCCAAGAGGCCATGCCTACAACCAAGTTCCTGCCCTGGAGTGTACAGGCACAGAGAGTTGCTGGTCACAGAGACAAAGGACAGGACATCTTGCCAGGACTGCCAAGCACCTCTTCACTCCATCTCCACTTATGCCCAAAAACTGGGCAGGGCAGTGTGCTTCCCCATGCCCTCCAGCACAGACGGGGAAACTGAGGCGCCAGGCACATGGGTGAGCTTAACCCTCCCCACAGTCCTTTAGGCCACTAGAACCTGCTCCGGAACCTGCAATGGCATCAGTGAGTGAGAAACACTCTTCCTGCAACAGAAAGGTGACAAGGCCATGAAGAAGCACAGGATTGGGGGGAGGCGGAGTTCCCACGGGCGCTGGTGGCCTTTGGGGTTATTCAGCGCCATGTCTGAATTAGGAGGCTGTCTCTGACGTCACTGTGCCTCCCTGTGCAGAATGGCTTACCATCCTAGATGGCCTGGGAATGGAACAGACAGGCTCCTGTGATTGCGCCTCCTGACACGGGGTGCAGACACTGGAGGAGCCCCGCTGGCGCTGTGAGAGTTCACTGCTGAACTGCGCCAGTTTTTAAACACATTTCCCAAACTGAGATGGGGTACACTCGTGTGGGAAGTGTTAACGGTTGGCAGCCTCATGCTGATTGACGTCATGGCCCTGGCTTTCCTCATTTCACCAAGCACCTACGACAATTTCATTGCCAGCTGTCATGACATCAGACTCGTTCCCATCTGTCCATCAGCAGGGTCAGGACTGGGCACCTGCATTCACCAGCTCCCCCTGAGCCCAAGAGGGCCCAACTCAAGTTCCAGTGCTGACTGCCATGAGATTGATTCCATCCCCTTTACCCCAAGGCTGTACCCGCTTCCAGCCCTGCCCTTGTCTGTCCCACATCTGGAATTCCAGCCCAGGATCCACATGGGCCAGGGCAGAGCTGAGCGCCTCAGTGTGAAACAGGAGATTGAGCCCTGGTCTGTGTTGTCACCAACTCACGGAGTGACCTTGGACAGGTCACATCCCCACTCTGGGCCTGTTTCCTAACTCTACCATAAACGGGCTTAACTGAGTGATCTATCTAAATCCCCCCTCTGATGGTTCAAAAATCTAGAGCTCTATACAAGAAAGTCTGGCCCAGGTATTTGGAAACAAATGACATTGTGTCTACGGATGACATTCTCTATTTGGGAGGTAAGACAGAACAAACTAACATCAGCCCACCTGTGCACATAACCCAAAATTAAAAAGACACAATCTTGCCAGCGCACCGCTGACCGGACAAAGGGTATTTCAGTTCCCAGAGTGAATGAACCAAGAGGAGGTCCCTGGATGATAAAAATGCAGCCCCTCTCTACCATGCAGGGCATGGTATTCACTGAGCCAATGAAAATGAATGAAGGCCCTGCTTGCTGTGAGGCTCCTGGGCAGGTGGCCACACAGCAGGGGCTTCGCTTCTGACTACAGGACAAGGGTGGTAGGAATGGGAGCATGAGAAAATAAGAAGAGCAGCTGGTGTGTATTGCGATCCCACTGGGTGCCAGCCTTCTTCGCACTCTTTGTAAAGCTGGATCCCAGGGCCCAGCACAAAGTAGGTCTCCATGCTGTCTGGACTAATCCAGATATCACCCACCCAGCCACCTGTGGCTGAATGCTGGTGCGAGGTGCTTCCTCCCAGATCTGTCATGTGCAGCCCAGCTCTCAGAGGACTCCTGAGGATGAGATCGGAGGCGGAGGAACAAACATCCACATGTCCCGCCATGTCCCCAGTCACTGCGGTGTGGAAAACCACCTGCCCATTGTGAGTGTGAGGCTAGCCCTTCACGCTGCCGGGTTGGACACTGTGTTCACATCGGGAACATGGTCATGATGCAGGTGTCTCTGAAAAGCTTGGAATAAAGCCTCCCCACGTGTCCTTGTCCTTTGCAGGCACCTCTTAGCCCCAGAAGTGACAATTGCCCTGTTTCCGTCAAGGCCCAGCTGTTTTCATGGGGACTTTAATTCCTTCTGCTGCCAAGAAATTTATGTCCTGCTGAGACATGGGCACTGTGAACAGACACTGCAGAGGGGCTCAAGGCCAGGCAACTGCCTGGCAGTGACCACCAGGTGCCCTTCCCACCCTCTGGGATGGTAGTGTCCTGTGACTCAGCAGACATCACTATGGAGTGCCAGGCCATGTGCAGGGCTCTGGACGCAGAGAGAAAGATCAGTAATGTTCCTGTGCTGTAGTCAGACGGGAAGACAGACTCGAGCAGCACACACCACCTAACTGCAGAGCACCAGGCTAGAGGTCACAGCAATGGCTGCCATCCCATGAGCACCTACAATGGGATGCCAGATCTACTTGTTTGGCACCTACTGTGTTCTGGGCATGAGCCAGGAGACTAACAGATATTGTCATTACGCTCACAACCACCCTCCTTGCTACAAGGTCTTTAGTCCTTCCTGATTTGGCGGTGAGTATGCTGAGACTCAGGGAAGTTGGGGACTTACTTGGGGTTACAAGGTCAGGGAGGGTGTTGAGGCCATGTGGGCTCCCTCCATTGCCCACCTCCCCCTCTCAAATGGACTAAAGGCAGGTGTGGTCACCTGACCGAGTGTTTTGAGTCTGGAGGGGTTGTGTACTGTAGGATCACAGACTCCCCCTAACTGTGGAGGTTCCTCAAGCTCCTCCACATTAGCCCAGCTGAGTCTGGTCATCCTGGCCCAGCTGCCAGAGAAGAGGCAGCAGTAAAACCTACTTCCGCCATGGCCCTCCTTCTTCCTTCTCCAACCTTCCCTACTCTGCATCCAGGTAGCAGGGCTGGCGGTGAGCCCACACCTGGGGCAAAGTATGAGCACGTGACTCAGGGCTGACCAATCAGTCATTTTCTTCCCGTGGCCAGAGTTATTGGCTCAGAATTGAGCACACAACCAAACTGGTCCAATCAGAATTAGTTCTTGGGTGTCTTTCTGAAAACTTCCGGAGAACATGAGTTGGTCAGTATGCATCAGAGTTCCTAGTGATCATTTGAAAGGAGACTGCCTAAGGATGAAGTCAGCATGGAGCGTTGAAAGACGAAGGTCCACGTGCAAGGCTGTGTGTGCAGGTGTATGCGCACGCCCGGACCCCACTGGCCAGGAGCTCTGGGAAGCTACAGAGCACCCAGCGTTGTGCTCCTGATGTACCCCCGGCACTGGAGCCTTGCCTGACACAGAGCACTTGGAATTGCCTGTGCCTGCAGGTCCAGACACACCTGAAACCTCCAGCCCCCAGACATCCCTGAGCTGATCCATTTTCTTCCTGTCTAAGCCAGTGTGAGCTGAGTTCCAGCTGCTCAGTGAGTCCTGATTCCTTACTGTAGCTCCCCATCCCCTACACACCTGGAGAAACCCAGGGCTAGCACATAGTAGTGTTAAGAAATAGTTGTGGCCAGACACGGTGGCACATGTCTATAATCCCAGCGGCTCGGGAGGTGGAGGCAGGAGGATCGCAAGTTTGAGACCAGAGACAGTCTGCATAACTTAGTGAGACCTTGTCTCAAAAAGTAAAAAAAAAAAAAAAATGGGCTGGAGGTGCAGCTCAGTGGTACAGCACTTGCAAAGTATGCAAGTGCAAGGCCCTGGGTTCAACCCCCAGTACTGCAAAAAAAAAAAAAAAAAAAGAAAGAAAGAAAGAAAGAAAAAGAAAAAAAGAAAGAAATATTTGTGAAGTGAATAAATAAATGAATGAACTTGGCCATTCTCCTGCCTCAGCCTTCCCCCGCTCCTTCAACTCTCTGCACTTTCCTAAGCACCATCCCCCCGGAGCTTCAATGGTACCCTGACAGCAGCCGCAGCACTGTGGAGGGGGCTCTAGGAGGAGGATGGCTGGGCTGGGGGAGGTGGTCTGTGGTTCTGTTCAGGAGCAGTAATCCAGAACACATTGGAAGTGAGCTCAAAGCTGCTGGACTGGGGACCAGGACCATACCTTCCCCGCCCTCCTGGCCAGTGCCCCCTGGAGCAGCAGAATAACAATGGTACCTCCTCCCATATCCCAGAGCTTCACAGTGTAGACAAGGCCCCATGGAATGGCTGGGCCTGTGGGAGGAGGCGAGGCCAAAGTCACTGTTCTATGGCTTCCCAGCCAGGGGTCTGGGATCTCATCTCCATGATGGCCCAAGGTACAGGGCTGTGTGGGAGTGAGCGGGATGAGGCTCCGGCTTGGCAGCTGGTGCACAGTAAGTGCCTCATAAACAATCTCTGCTCTGTTATTCTCAGGCCCCTCTCTGCTGCATCCTCGGCTTTCCAGGGGTGGAAAAGTATCAACCGGAAGCTTCCTAGAGTCAGGATAAGCAGGGTTCTGCCAGGAGCCAGCTGCCTGAATATGTGTCACTCAGGCCGGCCCCAGGATGCCTGGAAGGGTGGGGTGCTCTGTAGGGAACATGAAGGGCAGATATCCTGGGAGCTGGATGACGGAGCAAGAACGTCAAACCTCATATTCCCACGGGAGCCTGTGCTTCAACAAAAGCTACACCTTAACTTCCATCACCACACGATGCACGCATGCATGAATGAACTCAAACACTACATCATTTTACATGGAGGAAAGAGAGTCCCAGAGAAGTCAAGTGAGTTGCCCAAGGTCACATAGCTGGGGATGGCAGAGCAAGCTTAAACCCAAGTGTTTGTCACTATGGCCTGGTTCTTTCCCTGTCCCCCAAGACCCCACACCCCACAGAGCTGGAAGAGGAGCTAGGGAAGGAGGAGTCCAGTTTGGGTGTGGGGGGCATCAGAGAGGCCTTCCTGGAGGAAGGCTCCAGCTGGGCCTAAAGGATAAGCTGGAGGGGAAGAGTATGCAGGGAAGGACGGGGAGCTGCGGTTGCTGCACCCAGATTAGTGTCTGGCCTGCCGTTCTCCAGGAGGAGGTCCAAGATCCAGGGCCTGACAGGAGGCAGCTCCCAGGTGGGGTGGTGGGCAGGAAGGCATAGAAGCCCCTGGGAAGTCCTGTGCACTTGGTTTGGGGCCCAGGTGACCTGAATGGGAGCAAGGATGGTGAGATCCTCGTGCATCCGCTGTGAGGGGCCCACAGTCTCACAAGCGGTGCTGTTGAGGCCATTGGCCCATGTTCCATCTGCCAGTCAGCCCCATCAGCCACACAGACAGCCTGAGAACTGCGCAGCCAAGGCCTGCGATTCCCCTTGCAAGTTCCCCACGTGAGCAGCGGCCCTGGAAAGAAAGAAGCCCCATTATGTCCACCATGGGGGAATAAGACCGCTTTCTTCCCTGCTCTGCCTCTGATGCCCTGTTGACAGCCCATTTTCCCATAATGCTGCAGACACCAACCAGCATCAGGAAGTGTGAAAGCACCCAGCAGCTCAGAGGCAAAGGGTGTGCAGGGGGCCGGGGGGTGGGGGGAGCCTGGACTATTTTGGGAGACTGACGTCTGCGCAGGTGGAGCTGCATGGGGTCTCCGCACAGATGAGCTTCCCAGATGCTGCCAAGTCGGCGATTCCTTGGCCCCCTTCCCTCCTGCCTTCCTTTCTCCAATAAGCATTCACTGATGCCAGTCGGGGGAAGAGTTGGACGTGGGCACCTGCCTGTGGGTGACACCATCTTGCCCACTGAAATCAGCTTGTCTTGGGGAGAAGAGCATGTTGATAGAGGGAAACCCTGCACTGTGCGTTGTCAAGGCCCATTCCTGGGCTGTCCTCCACCCCCACCCCCACCTCTAGGCTCCCATAAGGGAGCCAGACACTAGAGGGCAGGCAGGGGTCACAGCTTTGTCTCTGTTTTCTTCCCTGGACAGGAAGCTCTGCACTCTTCTCACAGTGGGAACATTCCATTCACTCCACAGTGTGTCTGCTCTAGGTGCCTGGGGCCTACCCAGCACTGTCATAGGGGCCTGGGGCAGGGCAGTGGGGGCAGACCAGGCCTCTGGTTCTCTATGTTCTGTCGCACAATCTGCCTGAGTCCCAGGCTTGGGGACCCAGGGGGACCTTGTGGAGCCAGCTGACATGCAGGTTAGCTAGGCATTAGTCGGCAGTATGGAAGAAAAGGGGATTGAAAGTGGGTCCTGCTGTTCTGCCATAATGAAGAAGCCAGATGCCTGTCTGAGGACACTGGAAGGACATTTTCAAACGGATTCCACACTCTACCCAAGCCCAGAGCCATTTACAGAACAAAGACCCTAGGTCCTTATCACATTAGGTACCCAAAGCTGGGCACCCTGGGCTGATGTCACCCTGAGCATGCTCTAGTTTGAATAACTAGAATTTGAACGTGCCTCCTCTGTCCTCCCACAACTCTAACACACTCTCCCTTCTCTTCTTCTCTCCTCTCCCCTCCCCACCCCTCTTCTCTTCTCTTCTCTTCTGTCCAGCAACCACGTACTCATCTCTCTCTTCTCTCAGGCCCACCACCTTCTCTGTCTATCTAGGGCACCTTTCCTTCTAAAAGCCTGCTTAACTCTCCTGTTCTCTATCTTCTTTACCTTCCCTTGGGGAATAGAAAGATCCTTATGCTGATCCACCCAGGTAATGCAGGTTTTTCCAAGTTCCTTTGCAGATTCATGTAAGCCTCTTTAGGTGCCTCGGTTTCCCCTGTAATTTCTTAAAGGTGTGCTATCTTTAATAAACCCATTCTATACTTTCTATTATAACTTTTGTGTCAGGTATAAATTCATTCATAGGCCAGATGCAAGGACTAGAGTTTTGCTACCAGATTCCAGGACTTGCCTCTTTCTGCTCCCCATGAGTTTCCAGTAACACTGGGACACAGGCCCTGTGTGTGGTGGGAGCTCAGTGGACCCCTGTGCGGTGAAGGGCAGCAGCAGAGAAACAGGCTCAGGGCACTGAGGCTGGAGGCCCTGACTCGCCTTCTCCCTCATCCCCCAACCCAGCCCTGAGGGCTGAAGCTGTGCCCCCCATCCCCTCCCTTTGTAGGTTAAGTGCATTGCTCGATGGCACACAGCTACTTCGTGGGGCCCAGAACAGATCCTGGCCCTGTTCTTCCCATGACCTCAGCTGTGATTTTGGCCTCAGCACCTTTAAGGTCATGTCCCTGGGAGCCAGAGGGGTCTGCCAGACTACACACAGGACCTTGGCACTAGGACCTGCCAGGCCACCAAGCTCTTCTTCCTCCAGGCCCTGACCCATCCCTGCTCCCTGAAGGTGGATGGGGACCTGCCTGGTGCCTAGTGCTTCCCACCACCTCTCTAGGGTCACAGCTCCCTCCCCTATGACACAGGGGCCCTGGCAGACCCTCAGGGAGTGTGGCCAGGATGTGTGGTTTGCATAAAGCTGGGAGCATGTGACCTCGTGGTCAGGGCTGCACCTCTGTCCTCCGCAGGAGCTTGCCCACCTCTATGATCTCCTCCCCGCTAAGGCTCTTCCCACCCACCTGTTGAGAGCACTCCTGCCTGCCCTGAGTCCCCAAACCTGACACGCATTTCTCTTCATCATTGTTCCCTTCTTAGCACTTCTCACACATGTAATTATTTTGCTGTTGTTCATTTAGCCGTTTTGCTTGGTTGTTTCTTCCACTGTGCCAAGAGCTCTGTGCAGGCAAGGACCTGGGGGTCTCGTTCTCAGCTGGTCCCTGGTCTCAGCACAGTGCCACGCCCAGAGGAGCCCAATATGTACCCGCTCGACAGAGGGGAGGGTGGGGAGGGGCCTGGGCTGTATCCCTGATGTGGGGAGGTGCTGTGACCACCCTGAATCCCAGCGACTTCTCCCAGGAAGCCTGGATTTCTCTCTCAGGCAAAACCCAAGTGGGTGCTGCTGGCTGGGGCGTCTCCACCAGGGGCGCCTCCTCCGAGTGTGATGCAGGGACCCAGCCTCCTTCATCTGTGATGACGTCATCTCCACTGTTGTCTCCAGGGTCCCAGAACCAGGGGCAGCTGGCACAGATGATTAGCCACCTCAGCCCAGAAAGTCCACATCCTTCCCACCCACATTCCACTGGCCAGATCTGCCCATGGGCCACCCAGATGCCAGGGAGCTGGACACCGCATCCCTGGCTGGCAGACTCATCCCAGAAACAGCCCCCCACTGTGAAGGGAGTGTGAACCTGGGACAGCTGACCTCTGCCCCTCCTGGGGGTAATGGTGACCCCCTCCCCATTTCCATGCAGAGCCCCTGGCTGAGCAATGCCCAGGTCAGGAGGATGGGGCAGGGGCTCCCACAGGGGCTGCCAGTGAGCACTCGTTGGGCCCTGGGGAGAAGATCCGGGCAGTGGGGCAGTGGGAGCTGACTGTGCTAGCGCCTCCTGTGGCTGCTGGGCTGCTAATTCTGGAGCCTTTGCCTGGGTCCCAGTACCACAGCTGCATAAATAAGCTCCCTTCTGTGGTTCTTCAAGGAAGTTTGGGCAGTAGGGAAGGACCAGGAGACCTGGGAATCTCAGAGCCCAGCTGTCTGAGGGGGAGGCACTCTGAGGAGATGTAGGGGCCCTGGGTGTATTTTACATCCTGCTTGGAGCCGCATAAGTACTACTGGGGCTGGCAAGATTGGCCCCCTTTTGTAGGTGAGGAACCTGAGGCTCAGAGACATTAAAGAATGTGTTCAAGGTCAAAGCCTCTTAGCACGCTGAGCCAGGCTAGGGCATGCTTCATTTTCCTCGTCCCATCGAGCCTCAGTCCCTTCTGCTGGGGGAGACCTGTCCCCCTTTTCCCTCTCACATTCTTCTGGAGGCTCTTTCCAAACTTCTAGAATCAGAAAAGCTAAGGATTGAACAGGAAGCTCAGAAGTGCTGCTCGGGGCAATAGTGGGGTCGGGGAAGGACCCAGACTTTGAAAGGGGCAAAGCTGGAAATAAGCCCCTCCTCCACCATGTGCTAGCTGCGTAACCCTGTGTAACTCTAGCAATGAAACCTCTCCCTTCTCAATGCCCACAAGGTAACTGCGTGACACCGAGCACATAGCTAACTGGTTTGCTCCTCCTCTGTCCAGGTGCATTGCCTGGGATTTTAATCCCCACTTCTTAAAATCCTGAGCCTCCACTCACCTCCAACAGTTTCTCTTGAAAATCTCACACCTTTCTAGGACCCAGTGCCAATATCACTGGGATTTGGGGCAACTATAGCGGCCAGCATAAGACATGGAATGTGCATCCCAGTTGTCAGCCATATTGTTTCTGGAATACAATGGACTTAAGATAGGGTCCCAGCAGTGACACCTGCCAACTGTGTGACTTTACAGTGGTTGCTTTACTATGCATAAGTGTCCTTATTCAAAAAGTAGGAAGGATAATGGAATCACCCTCCTATATTATTTAAAAATCAAAAACCAAAGAAGTAGAACAGTTCTCAGCACTAGGCCCGAGACAAAACATTAAAAATAGCTAAGATTTATTTTTAACAGTCTTATTGAGGTATAATTGTCATTCAACAAGCTAAACTTATTAAGGTTACAACTTGATAACTTTTGACCCATGTAAACATCTGCAAAATCATCACCACAATCAAGATAATGAACATTCATCACCTCCAAACGTTCCCTTGTGCCCTTTTGTGATCCTAACATAGAAAGGTGATACTCACCCCACCATGTCCTCAGGCAACCACAGATCTGATTTTATCACCACAGATGGGTTGCATTTTCTAGAATTTTATATAAATGGAACTATACCATATGTAATCTTTTTGTCTGGGTTCTTTCACTCATCATAATTACTTTGAGATTTATTGGTATTATTGCATGCACCAATAGCTTATTCTTCTTTCTTTATGAGTAGTATTCCCTTAGATAAATACACCACAATTTGTTTATCTACCGTTGACTCTGCTGATGAGCATTTAGGTTGTCTCCAGCTTTGAACTATTACCAACAAAACTGCTCTGTGCATTTGTGAACAATTTCCCTCTAACTTCCCTCATAGCAGCAGCTCACAAATTTTTATACGGTTATGTTTCAATTTTCATTCAGTTCAAGATACTTCATAATTTCCCTTTGGGTTTCTTCCTTGTACCATGGATAATTTAGAAGTATGTTATTTAGTTTCTAAACATATGGGTATTTCTTAGCTATCTGTCTGTTGTTGTTTGTTGTTAGGTGCTATTGAGTCAGGTTCGACTCATAGCAACCCTATGTATAGCAGAATGAACCACTCCCTGACACTGTGCCATGCCCAGCACTATGTCAGTGCTTCTCAGCTATTCACAGAGTTATCAATGGCTGATTTTTTCAGGATTGTTTCAGGAATGGGCTGCCAGGTCCTTCTCCTATTTTTGTGGTGTTAGGGATCGAACCCGGGGCCTCAGAGAATACAGAGCAGCACTCTACCAACTGACCTAAACCCCAGCCCATCTTTCTATTAGTGATCTCTAACTTAATGCTTTTATAGTTGAAGAATATATTGTGTTACAACATAAAATTTTAGGCTTGTTTAGGATAGCTCAGACTGTCATATATCTTGGACAATGTCCTGTGTACCCTTGAAAAGAATGTGTATTCTGCTGTTGCTGGCTGGAATATCCTATAAATGCCAATTAAGCTAAGTTTGTTGATGGTGTTGTTCAAATCTTCTATATCCTTACTAATTTTCTACTTGTTCTCCCAGTCACTGAGAGAGAGGTATTATGATATCCATCCAATTATGGTTTGTTTATTTCTCTATGAAGTTTTATCAGTTTTCCATCATGAATTTAGGATCTCTGTTATCTGGTTTGTAAATACTTAAGATTAATATATCCTTTTGAGATGTTGACGTCTTTATCATTACAAAATGACCCTCTTTATCTGTGATGATACTGTTTGCATTGAAGACTACTTCATCTGTTACCAATATAGACTGTCATTTTTTTAATTAGTGTTACATTGTATGCATTTTTCCATCCTTTATTTTTAACCTGTTTCTGTCTTTATAGTTAAAGTGAATTTCTTACAGGTAGTTGCCTATAGCTAGGTCTTGCTATTTTATCCAATATGACAATCTTTGCCTTTTAATTGGATGCATTTAATGTGATTACTGTTATAGTGAGTTTAAATATACCATATGACTATTTATTTTCTATTTCATCCATCTGTCTTCTGTTCCATTTTTTTCCCTTCTTTTGAATTAGTTTGGCAATTTTTATGATTGCATTTTAACTCCTTTGCTGGCTTCTTAGTTATAACTCTTTGTTTCATTATTTTGGTCTTTGCCTGAGGGCTTATAGTAAACATTCTTAATTTATCACAGCTTTCTTTCCAGTGATACTATGCCACTTCTTGTTTAGTACAGAAATCTGACAACAGCCTCTCCCAGCCCTCGTGCGAAAGTTGTCATGCATTTACTTCTGCACAATAAATAGTCGTCAATTATCTTTAAAACAGATTTAAATAATGAGAAGACTGTCTTTTATATTTACCCACATAGTTATCATTTTCAGAGTTCTTTATCACTAGATGTCTAGACCCATTATTTCCATCTGGTGTCATTTTCCTTCTGTCCGCCTTTTACATCTTTTGTAGTGCATATCATCTAGTGATAAAATCTTTCATCTTCTATGTATTTGGAAATATATTCATGTTGTCTTCATTTATGAAAAATACTTTCACTGTGTATAGACAGATTTTAAAGGATATTTCTGACTGTCGCCTGGATGGCATTGTTTTGATTTTTGGTTTATGTGGTTTTTGTCATTGTTTGTTTTGATTTGGTTGTTTTGTTTGGTTTGGTTTAGTTTTGGTTTTGGTTTTTGAGACAGGGTCTTGCTAGCCTTGAACTCAAAATTCTCCTGTCTCAGCCTTGCATTGTTTTTAATGACAACTCTTTCACCCTCTTTATTTTTGTTCCTCTGTAGGTGATGTGTCTTTTTCCTGTGTCTGCTTTTAATATTTTTCTCTCTGTCACTAGTTGTGAAAAGTTTTATGATGCTGTGGCTTGATGTAATTTTCTACGTTTTTCTTGTGCTTACAGTTTAGTTGAGCTTCTTGGATCTATGGATTTATAGTAGTTCTCAAATTTGTGAGAAATTGGACATTTATATCTTTAAATATTATTCTGATCCCCACCACCTTTCAAGGATGTCAATTACATGCATAATAAGCAACTTGAAGTTTTCCTACAGCTAACTGACACTCTATTCGTATTATTATTCTTTTTGTGTATTTCATTTTGGATCATCTGTATTTCTACGTCATCAGGTTAGTCCATCTTCTTTTCTTCAATGTCTAATCTGCCATTAAATTCATCCAGTGTAGTGTTCATCTCATACAGTGTAATTTTCATCTCTAGAAACTCAATTTTGGCTTTGGATATATCTTTCATGACACTACTTATGATTTTTAGTCTTTCTCCTTTAATTCTGAACATACAAAATTATAAGAGCATTACATAAATTGTGTCAGTTCTCAGTTGGTTCTGATTGACTGCCTTTTATATTCAGCACATACTCAAATTTTCCTGCCTAGAAATTTTTGATTGAATGCTAGGCATTGTAACTTTTTCCTTGTGGGGTATTGGCTAGTCATTTGAACAAGGAAACACTGCTTGGTTTAAAATCAGGAAAGCTGTGCAGCAGGGCTGTATCCTTTCACTGTACTTCTTCAAATAATCTGAGAAGCTGGACTTTAAAAAAGAATGTGGCCTCAGGATTAGAGGAAGAGTCATGAAAACCTGTGTTAAGCAGAGGATACAACTTTGCTTGCTAAAAGTGAAGAAGATTTGAAACACTTGCTGATAAAGATCAAAGAACACTGTTTTTAGTATGGATTGCATGGCAACATCAACAAAACAAAAATCCTTGCAACTGAGTCAGCAAGCAACTTCATGATAAATGTCAGGCCCTATTCCTAGCCCTTTACTTGTATCAAATCATTTTTTCCTCACAGCAACTTATCATTTAGGGACCACTATGGTCCCCATTTTACAAATGACAAAACTAGGAAGCAAGAGGTAGAGGTACTTCACCACTCAGTTGGTCAATGGTATAGCCAGGATTCCAACCTGGCCAGGCCACTGGGTAGCCTGCACCATCTGTTTCACCCAGCACTTCCAGGCCCAGGTGTCTCCAATGGCTCATGTGTGGGCACCACTTACTCCCAGGGCAGATGGCTGACTGTTCTCTCACATAGAGAAAAGCCTCCCCCAGGGTGCTGGGAAATGCTCTCATGTTTCCAGGTGGACCAGTTAAAGGGAAGTGCAGCTATGTTCTGTGATGTGTATCCTCTCATAGTAGACACTTGCCAAAGTAGTTATCACTGTTGTTCTTACTTATATCATTATTATCACCAAAGCCACTCACCTGGTGACTCAAGATATCTGTACACACCAGAAATTGAGGAAAACACATGTAATTTAAGGACACACAGGTATCATCTATAAATCCCAATGGGGTTCCTGCTCTGGAAAACTGGGCCAGGACACTTCTAATTGTCTTTGGCTCCATTTATCATTTAGCTCAGGTTAGAAATTACTCCTGCCAACCTCTTTGGGGCCTCCAAAGAGTGAAGCTGTGATCTTGTTACCAAAACAGGCCTGCTACTCTCTCCTATAGGCTTAAGGAAGAATAAAGACATGGGAGACACCAGTTGCATGGATTTGGGGTCAGAGCCTCAATTCCTCCTG
The DNA here is from genome assembly GCA_007922755.1 of Pedetes capensis. NCBI lineage: Eukaryota > Metazoa > Chordata > Mammalia > Rodentia > Pedetidae > Pedetes > Pedetes capensis. The sequence continues at coordinate 57,263 of VMDO01005362.1, forward strand.
AGCTCTCTGGCTCTGAACCTCAGATTCTTCATATAAACAGAGAGTTATATTGGCTTCCTTATAAGACTATGGTGAGAGTAAAACCAGATCACAGAAGAAAAGTGCCTCACACAGTGCTTGGAACAGTGGTCACCTAATGGCCCTGTGGATTTGGACAGATCATTGTAATATCTCACTAAGCTTTGATTTCTTCATCTGTAAAATAGAGCAAATAAAATTATTTTCTTCACAGTTTAAGGATGAATTGGTATTACAGCATCCTCCTAAGTCCTGCATCACTCACCTCAGCCCTTCTCGGGCCACTGATACTTCCAGCCCCTTTTCTCAATTCCCCCATCCTTTGGATCCCCATGCTCTGGGGCAAATTGGAGGAGCAAGGCAAAGGGTTTTGTCCTGTGTCTGAACAAATGAGGAGGCCCTTGTTGTAGGAGCTGGCTCAATGCTTTAGTAACTTCTCATAAAACCAAACACTGTTGTGGAAACACTGTGTCATCTCTAATTTCTCTGATGCTCCATTTATGAAGTTATTCCCCAAAGGCCTCCAGGTATTTACAGAAACAACCTAACAATATGACTACTGCCTCTCATGCATGAGGAATTATGTCCTCCCTGGAGTGCTGTGTGTGTGACACATGCTTATTTTTGAACTAAGTGGGCCTCAGCTATTGGGGACAATTAGAGGTAATAGAGTAGACTCTGTCCCAACAGAACATCTCTGCCTCCTGCCACATGATGCTGTGAGGTCATCTGATACAGGCCTGGGCTCCACCACTGCCATGCCTGTCCTGCCACCCTTATGGACATATCCTCTACTTGTGAGCTTCCAATAAACCTTTTCCTCCATAAGTTTGTTTGACTTGGTTTTTCTGCATGACTAATACACACACACTGTTCACTGTCCTCATTTAACATATGCCAAACTGTGCCAGAGAGAAGCAAAATGACCTGCCCATGTTCCCACAGTAGCAGAGCTGGGACTTGAAACCAGGCCATCAGTTTCCAAAGCTTACACTGGAGTGCTATAAAGAAGTTCAGACTCCTCGGTCTGGCTCAGAAGGCAATACTTCTCTCCAATTTGGTTCCTTCATCTATTTATCAGTTAACTTTTGCTGCATAAAAATACATTCCAAAACTTAGAGCTTAAAAACATAAACATGCTGAGAAAATGGCAATGTAAGAAACATCAAGATTCTGTTACCCTACCTAGGAAACCACTACACTGACAGAATCTGTGTGGTGAAACTATTTAGAAACTTCAGAGCTAATCAAAGTCTTGCAATTTCAGGGGAAAACTTGGATGATAAATTGTGGTTAATTTTGGTCAACTTTAGCTCTAACCCAGTTGTTGTTGTTATTGTTAGGTGCCGTCAAGTCATGTCTGACTCATAGCGACCCTCATAGGGTTTTCAATGCCTGTTTCAGGATTGCCTAGGGAGTGGATTGCCAGGTGCTTCTCCCATTTTTGCCGTGCTGGGATTTGAACTCAAGACCTCAGAGACTGCAGCGCAGTGCTCTACCAACTGAGCTAAATCCCAGCCCCTCTTACCCAGTAGCAGCTACTTATCCCACACCCCTCCTTCATGTAGCAGCCTTCAGTGTACATGTCCCTGGAATAGCTTACACACAGTTTATAGGAGCCAACAGAGACATAAAAGGACCTTGTCTTCCAAATATTAGGATTAGTGCTCTGATCACTGATTGCAGCTTCTGATTACAGAACCACACGCAAAGAAGTGGACAACAATTGTGACTGCATAACCCCCTCCAGTTATAATAACTTCTAGGGGATTTAATGTGCCAGCACCCCTTCCCTCCCTTCATTTTTATACTTTTCCCTGTTGGAAGCCAGATATAAAAATGAAGACATTCAAAAATAACTATATGCACAAGGAAAATTAGAAAAAACCATGAGTGCTCAGGCAAAATCTCAGAAAAGACCCAAAGAAAGTTTGAGTTTTCATCTTGGGTTGCTCCTCAGCACAAATATTTCCTACAATTAGAAGAACCACAATAGATGGGAATGATAATGCATGCTTATAATCCCAGCACTTGGGAGGGTGAAGCAAGAACATCATTAGTTTGTGCCCAGTCTGGACTACATAGTGAGAGCCTGCCTCAAAAAACACTCAAACAAAAAATGCACAATAACAGAAAGCAACAAACTTGAGGAGAAGAGGAAATCTGATTTCAAAACTACCACATTATTAGATTCAAATGTACATCTTTCAACAAAAAAAGTAAAAAGGCATATAAAGAAATATAAATACATGGTCCATTCAAGGGAAAAGTATCAGCAGAAACTGTCCCTGAAAAGACCTAATAGCAGACAAAACCTTACTGGACATAAACTTTAAGACCTAGATCTTAAAGATGTCCAAAGAACTAAAGGAAAACATGGAGAATATCAAGACAATGATAAGTGAACAAAATGGAAACTCAATACATAGAAAAACCAAAGAGAAAGCAAAATAAAGTTCTGGAGCTGAAAATATAATAACTGAAATGAAAAATTCCCTAGAAAGATTCAAAGGCAAATTTGAGTAGTCAGAAGAATCAGTAAACTTGAAGCTTGTTGTTGTTGTTGCTGTTGTTGTTATTGTTGTGGTGGTGGTGGTTAGGTGCCATCAAGTCAAGTCCAACTCATAGCAACCCTACATACAGCAGATCGAAACACTCCCCAATTCTGTGCCAGGCACACGATCTTTTTGTTTAAGCCCATTGTTGTAGACACTGTGTCAATCCATCTGGTGGAGGGTTTTCCTTTTTCTTGTTGACCTGCCACTCTCCCAAACATGATGTCTTTCTCCAGAGATTGATCCCTCCTAATTACATGTCCAAAATATGTAAGACGCAGTCTAGCCATCCTTGGTTCCAAGAAGTATTCTGGTTGCCATTCTTCTAGGACAGATCTGTTGGTTCTTTTGACAGTTCATGGTATGTTCCATAGTTGTCTCCAGCACCGTAATTCAAAAGCATCAATTCTTGAAGCTAGAACATTGGAAATTATAAAATCTAGGAAAAAAGAAAAAAAGAGTGAAAAAAATAGAGATAAGCTAACTAACTATAGTACACCATCAAGAAGACCAACATACACATTATGAGAGCCTTGGGGAAAAAATAAAAATAAAAAGATAATATTTAAGGTAGTAATGGATGAAAACATTTCGAATTTGATAAAGACAGGAACATAAGCATCCAACAAGCTCAATGAACTCCATGTAAGATGAAATCAAAGAGACTCTTACAAAGACACATTATCACATCATAATCAAATGTTTGAAAGGCAGAGAGCTCTAAAAGCAGAAAAAAGAGAAGTGACTTGTCACAAACAAGGGATCTTCAATAAGATTATCAGCAGATTTCTCATTAGAAATTTTGGAAGCCAGAAAGCAGCAAGCTGATATATTCAAGGTGAGAAAAAAAAATCTGTCAATCAAGAATCCCATATCTGGCATGAGTTATAGCATGACATCAATGACATCATTCATGAGGAAAACAACAGATTATTTGAAAGACAGGGGGAAAAAAAGACCAAATTACATGTCAAAAGAGAGTCTGAAACTTGCCGTTGAACCTCAAGTAGCCAAAGAAAAAGGAAGACATAATGAAGTTAAGGAACTAAACAGCAGATTTCAAAGGGCAGCTTGAGAAAAAAAAATCAAATATTTTAAAAACATGTGCAAAGAGCTGGACACCAAAAACCAAAAGAGAAGAACAGGCTCTGTTTTTCTCAAGCTTAAGGAATTGAAGAAAAATTCAAACCTCAAGTGGGAACAGTGAAAGATTATACAGGGAAAATACTAAACAATACAGAAAACATCAAAAGATGAGGGAAGGAATACACAGTCATTATACAAAAAAGAATTGGTGGATAGCCAATCATTTCATGGGGTTGCAAAGGATCAGGAACCATTGATATTGAAGTACAAAGTGGAAGCTGTCTTGAAGGAATTAGTGAAACACAAGGCTCCAAGAACTGATGGAATACTAATAGAGATGTTTCAACAAACAAATGCAGCACTGGAGGTGCTAACTTGTTTATGTCAAGAGATTTGGAAAGCAGCTACCTGGCCAATTGACTGGAATAGATCCATATTTATGCCTATTCCCAAGAAAGGGGATCAAAAGCAACTGAAGCAGTATATAGGCAAAGAACTGCTGGAAAATCAAGCCAGATGCAGAAGAAGGCATGGAACCAGGGACGTCATTGCTCATGTCAGATGGATATTAGCTGAAGACAGAGAATAACAGAAAGGTGTCTATTATTGATAAACTATGCAAAGGCATTTGACTCTGTGGATTATAGCAAATTATGGATAACACTGAAAAGAATGGGAATACCAGAGCACCTACTTATACTCATGAGAAATCTGTACATGGACCAGGAGGCAGTTGTTCAAACAGAATAAGAAAACACTGCCTGGTTTAAAGTCAGATAAGGTGTGCACCAAGGCTGTATCCTTTCACCATACTCCTTCAATTTCTATGCTGAGCAAATAATCCAAGATGCTGGACTTTATGAATAAGAATGCAGCATCATGATTAAAGGAAGACTTCTTAACAACCTGCGTTATGCAGATGACACAACTCTGCTTACTGAAAGTGAAAAGGATTTGAAATATTTACTGATGAAGATCAAAGAACAAAGCCTTCAGTATGGATTGTACCTCAACAATAATGAAACAAAAATCTTTACAACTGGGTCAGTAAGCAACTTCATGACAAATGGAAAAAGATTGAGGTTAGCCAAGATTTTGCTTTACTTGGTTCTATAATGAACACCCGTGGAAACAGCAGCCAAGAAATCAAAAGATACATTGCATTGGGAAAAGCTGTGGCAAAAGACCTCTTTAAGTATTGAAAAGTAAAGACATCACATTGAAAATGAAGGTCACTTGATTCATGCCATGGGATTTTCAGACACATCATATGGTTGTGAAAGCTGGAAACTGAGTAAGGGGGATGGGAAAATTGATGCTTTTGAATTATGGTGCTAGATATGAATATTGAATGTACCATGGACTACCCAAAGAACTAATAGATCTTCCTAGAAGAAGTGCAACCGGAATGCTCCTTGAAAACAAGGATGGCTAAAGTGCATCTAACATATTTTGGACATGTTGTCAGGAGGGATCAATCCCTGGAGATGGACACGATGTTTGGGAGATTGGCAGGTTGATGGAAAAAAGGAAAACCCTCAACTAGATGGATTGTCACAGTGTCTGTAACATGGGCTTAAACATCCTGGGACTGCCGCACATGCCTGTAATCCCAGGGACTCAGGAGTTGGAGGCAGGAGGATCACAAGTTCGGGACCAGAGGCAATCTGCATAATTTATCGAGACCCTGTCTCATAAATAAATAAATAAATAAATAAATAAATAAATAAATGAAAGTCTGAAAAATGGGTTCAGGGTGCAGCTCAGTGGTACAGCACTTGCAAAGCATGCAAGTGTGAGGCCCTGGGTTCAACCCCCAGTACCTCAAAAAACATAAAACAATTGGATTAAACATAAATAAGATCATATGACTGGCACAGAATTGGAGAGTATTTTATTCTGTTGTACATTGAGTCGCTCTGAGTTGGACACAACTTGATGGTACCTAACAACAACAAAAATATCTGTCAAAATGAACCGTTAGACAAGGGGGAAATTTAATATATTCTCAGATAAACAAAAGCAGAGGACATTCTTTACCAGTGGACCTGCCTTGCAAGAAATGCTCAAGGAAGTTCTGCAGAGTGAAATACAAAGACACTGGATTGTAATTTAAGCCAAATAAAAATCTCAATGAAGGTAAATATGTAGGAAATTATAAAAGTTAACTATTGTAACAATAGTTTATAACTCCACTTTTTATTTTCTACATGATTTAAGAGACTAGTATATTTTTTAAGTTAACTGAAAAGTTAGTATTACTGTAACATTGGTTAAGAGTAATGCCACATGTATTTATACCTTTGTGTTTGGTTTTCTACATAATTTCAGAGACTAGTACATTTAAAAGAGTTATTAGTTTTTTGTTTGGGTCACACGACATGTAAAGATATAATTTTGTAACATTAACAATGGAAAAGGGTAGGAAAAATACCATAAAGAGCACAGTTTTTATATTTCATTAAAGTTAAGATGGCTTAAATTCAAAGTACTGTGTGTTAACTTTATGATGTTTAAAGTGATCTCTATGGTAACCTCAAAGAAGTTACCTATAGAATGTATCCAAAGGAAATTAAACATTTCACCACAAAAAAACTATTGAACCCCAAAGGCAATAAGGCAGGAAATGAGGAAGAAAAATCTGTGAGGCATATAGAAGATAAATGGCAAAATGATAGGAGTAACTCTTTCCCTATGAGTTATTACTTTAAATGTAAGTGGATTAAACTATCATATAAAAAGATAGGAATTGACAAAATGGATAAATACATATGATTCAATTGTGTGTACCATCTCCAAGAGACTTTCTTGTGACCCAAAGACACAAATATGTTGAGAGTAAAAGGATAGGAAAAAATATTCCATGCAAATAGTAACCAAGAAAGTAGCTGTACTAATATCAGATAAAATAGACTTTAAATGTTAAAATATTATGAGAGATCAAGAAAGACATTATATATTAAAGGACTCTATATAGCCAGAGGGCTGGGATTTAGCTCCTTTGGTAGAGCACCGCTCTGCAGTCTCTGAGGTCCCAAGTTCGATTGCCAGCACTGCAAAAATGGGAGAAGGATGTGGTAACCCACTCCCAAGGCAATACTGAAACAATTTGCCATTGAAAACCCTATGAGGGTCACTATGAGTCGGACACAACTCAACAGCACCTAACAACAACATATAGCCAGAAGTGTCATAATTCTAAACATTCATGCTCCTAATAACAGACCATCAAAATATATAAAGCAAAAACTGATATAATTGAAGTGGAAAAATAGACAATTCTACAATAATATTTAGGGATGTTAACACTGCACTCTTAATAAAGGATAGAACAACCAGGTAGAAGGAGATAAAGAAATAAAGGATTTAAATAGTACAATAAGGCAACTTAGTCTTACAGGCATATACAGAATACCATATTTAGCAACCACAGCATACATATTGTTCTCAAGTACACATGGGACATTTTCCAAGACAGACTATAGAGTAGGCTACAAATTAAATCTCAGAATATTTTAGAGTATTGATATCATGCAAAGAATTTTCTCTCACCACCAAAGAATTAAGTTTAAAAATAATAATGATCCATTATTATTAAGAGTAAATGATTATTGTTGTTGGGTGCCATTGAGTTGGGTCTGACTCATACTGACCATATGTACAACAGAATGAAACACTCCCCAACTCTGTGTCATGCCCAGCACTATTGTCAGTACTTCTCTCCTGTTTATAGGATTTTCAATGGCAGATTGTTTCAGGAGTGGATTGCCATGTATTTCTCCATAGTTTGCAGCACCTGGTATTCCCAGATGGTCTCCCATCCAAGGACTAACGAGGCTGACCCTGCTTAGCTTTCCAGATCATGTGGGATCGGATGTCAGGGTGCTATGGCTGCAGACAAAGACTTCCTGACACTGTGCCATGCACAGCACTGTGTCAGTGCCTCTCTGCTATTCATAAGGTTTTCAATGGCAAACTGTTTCAGGATTGTTTCGGGAGTGGGCTGCCAGGTCCTTCTCCTGTTTTTGAAGTGCTAGGGATCAAGCCCAGGGCCTCAGAGCACATAGAGCAGCACTCTACCAACTGAGGTAAACCCCAGCCCTGAATAAATAATTAAAATTAAGTTAATAATGAAGTAAACTGGGAAATACTGGAAATTTTACAAATTTGGGAAAGTTAAAGAATGTACTCCTAAATGACTAATGGATCTAAAAAAGAAATCACAAAGGAAATTAGAAAGAACTAAGAAAGGAACAGAAATGGAAATAGAACGTATCAAAACTTATGAAACAGTCAAAGCAGTGCTAAGGGGAACACTTAAAACTATAAAAGCTTACATTAAAAAAAGAAAAATCTCAAGTAAACAACATAAAGAATTAGAAAAAAGAAAAAACTAAACCTAAAGGTGGGCTTGGGTTTAGCTCAGTTGGTAAAGTGCCACTCTGTGCTCCCTGAGGCCCTCGGTTCAATCTCTAGAACTCCAAAAGGAGGAAAAGGACATGGCAGCCCATACTCAAAATAATCCCAAAAACTAATTAGCCATTGAGAACACTATGAGGGTCACTAAGAGTGAGATATGACTCGATGGCACCTGACAACAAAAACAACAAACCTAAAGTTAATGGAGGGAAGAAAATAACACAAATCACAGCAGAAATAAACTAGAGAGTAGAAAAATAATAAACAAAATAAATGTGATCAAAAGTTGGTCTTTTGAAAAGATTAACAAAATCAACAAACTGTTAAGTAGATAAATTAAGGAAAAAGGTGAATATTCATATTACTAAAATCAGAAATAAAGGTGGAGACATTATCATTTGTACAGAAATAAGGATTCTGAGAGTATCATGAATAATTATACAACAAAAAAATAAGGTAATCTATATACAATGGACAAATTCCTGAAACACAAAACCTACCAATATCAAACCATGAAAAAATAGAAAATCTGAATATACCTATAACTAGTGAGGAGACTGAATCACTAATCAACCCCCACACACACAAAATAGCTCTGAATCTGATGGCTTCATGGGTGTTCTAGGAGACCAGCGTTACACTGATACAAACTCATCTATAAGGAAAGAAAATGATTACCCACTAGACTTTCTGAACATCAGTACAAAAATCTTCAGTAAAATAATACCAAATTAAATTCAACAGCATATTAAAACAATTATACAGTACAATAAAGTGGGATTAATTTCTGGAACGCAAGGATGGTTTAGTATCAAAAAATTGATCAGGGTGGGAATATAGTTCAGTGGTATGGCACTTGCCTAGCATGTGTGAGGCCCTGGATTTTATCCCTAATCCCCACCACCAAAACACACAAAATGATCAACGTAATATACCACATTAATATAATGAAGGGGAAAAAATATGATCATTTTAATTGGTGCACAAAAAATAATTGACAAAATTCAACACCCTTTTGTGAAAAACCACTCAATTAGCTAGGAATACAAAGGAACTACCTCAAGATAATAGAAGCCATATATTAAAAAACCCAACAAACATCACACTAAATGATGGAAAACTAAAAGGTTTTCCTCTAAGATCAGGAAAAACACAAAGATGCCCACATTTGCCATTTCTATTCAATATACTACTGGACCATCTAGTCAATGCAATTGGACCAAAAAAGGGAATAAAATGCCTGCAAATTAGAAAGGAAAAGATAAAATCATCTATCTTCACAGCTGATATGATCTTATATGTAGAAAGTGCTAAAGATTCCACACACATCAAAAGAAAACTTTTGAGCCAAATAAATGCATTTAGCAAAGTACCATGATAAAAAGTCAATACACAAAAATCAGATGCATTTCTATACACTAAAAATGAAAAACCTGAAAAGAAAATGATCAAAATTCCATTTACAATAGCATCAAAAGAAGAAAATACTTCAGAATTAATGAACAGGGTGAAAGATTCATTTAATAAAAACTATGAAGTATTGCTGGAAGAAATTAAACATACATAAATGAGAACACATCCCATGCTCATGGATTGGAAGACTTAATAATAAGATGGCAAAACTACCCAAAAAATATTTAATACTATCCCTATCAGAATCCCAATGTTGTTTTTGCAGGAATAAATTTTAAGAATCCTAAAATTCATATGGAATCTCATGGGATCCCCAGGGTCCAAGCAATCTTGAAACAGAAGAATGAAGTTGGAAGACCCACATTTCCTGATTTCAAAATATATCACAAAGCTACAATAATTAAAACAGTATGGAACTGACATAAAGACATAGAATACAGAACTTAGAAATGAAACCATACCTGGTCAAACTATTTTCACAAGAATACTGCAATCCTCTGTGTGTCCTCCAGACCCACTCTTACCTCCCTCCCCTACTCTATCCCAAGAGAATGACATGCATATGCAGTTGCCAGGAACCCAAGAGGAGCTGCCTTGAGTAGGATTTCAGAAGATTGTAGAGACCCACAGCTCTGTGCAGCCTGCATCTGGATCAGGCCTCACTAAGGCACCATAATCCTCACCCACTCTGTCCAGCTAATTGTTTTGATCTCCCTATTAGTGAGGATTGGGGATGACATGGGGCAAGGCAGCAATGCCACTTGTCCTCCCTTACCTCTTAATGAGTAGAACACAGATACACATCTCACAGTCCAATAAGGTCCCTTTGAAGCATGTCTGGCTGGTGTGCAAGTCAAAAAGTTGCAATGTCTTTTCCAGATTGGCCAGTTTGTGTGGAGAAGGGATTAGATGTGGGATGCAAGGTAAATCACTTAGCTTCTTTGAGTCTTACTTTTTCAATGGGTTAACACTTGCCTCACAAAACTAGTATGAACCATGGTATATTCATCTGCATAACACAGGTTGTTAATGAGTCTTCCTCCCATCCTGATGCCATGTTCTTCTTCATAAAGTCCAGCTTCTTGGATTATTTGCTCAGTGTAGAGATTGAAGAGGTACAGTGAAAGGATACAGCCCTGATTATAGCACATATTTCCTGACTTTAAACCAAGCAGTGTTTCCTTGTTCTGTTTGACTGACTGCCTCCTGGTCCATGTACAGATTTTTCATGAGTACAGTTAAGTGTTCTGGTATTCGTATTCTTCAAAATGTGATCTATAACTTGTTGTGATCCACACAGTCAAAGGCTTTTGCATAAGCAATAAAACATAGGTAGACATCTTTCTGGTATTCTCTACTTTTAGCCAAAATCCATGTGACATCATCAATGATGTCCCTAGTTCCACACCCTCTTCTGAATCTGGCTTGACTTTCTGGCAGTTCCTTGTTAATATACTGCTGCAGTCACTTTTGAATGATCTTTAGTAAAATTTTACTTGTATATGATGTTGATGATATTGTTCAATAATTTCCACATTTGGTTGGGTCCCCTTTCTTGGGAATAGGCACAAATACAGGTGTCTTCTAGTCAGTTGGCCAGGCAGCTGTTTTCCAAATCTCTTAGTATAAAAAAGCTAGCACCTCCAGTGCTGTATATATTTGTTGAAACATCTTAACTGCTATGCTATCAATTGCTGGAGCCTTGTGTTTTGCCCATTCCTTCAAGGCAGCTTCCACCTCCTCCTTCAGTACCATTGGTTCCTGATCATATGCAGCCTCTTGAAATGGTTGATCATCCACCAATACTCTTCAGTGTAATGACTCTGTGGATTCTTTCTATTTTCCTTTGATATTTCCTCCATCATTCAATATTTTCCCTCTAGAATCCTTCACTATTGCCACTTGAAGCTTGAATTTTTTCTTCAATTCCTTTACCTTGAGAAAAACAGAGCATGTTCTTCCCCTTTGGTTTTCTGTCTCCAGCTCTTTGCATATGTGCTCCAAATGAGTAGGCCCTATCCCCACACAAAGAACTTAGCGTTGACAATTCTCCTAGGATCAGTACTCACATCTTTCTGCCCTCAACATTCCTATAGCCGCTTTTGTTCTCATTAGGAACTAAGGCACTTCTCAGCATAGACAGTGGGAGCCTTTATTTCCTTGGCAAGCATCAGCCTCACCACCCTGAGCTCTGCCCACTGCAGCCCCAGCCTCCTGAGCTCAGTGGAGACACCCAGGAGACACTGGAGCTCCCTGGCTATGGCAGGAAAAAAAAGTCCTACAACTGCTTAAGGATCTCCTGCATCCCAAGCCCTGGGCTCCCAGGAGCCCTGTTCCCCTTGAGCTTGAGTGTGGGCAAAAGGGAGGCAGGAACCACAAGGACACATGCTGGACATTCCAGGCATCCCCTCCCTGAGAACACAATGCCTACCGAGGGACCAAAAATAGACCCATGAGATGCACATGAGTACTGAGCAGTGGCCATTCTTTCTCTTCAGCCTGTTAGCACCAGGGAGTGATTCAAATCCAAAAAAAAAAAAAAAAAAAAGCCCTCATTATTTCTCCCAAGGCCATGATGCCCTTTGGAAAAGTGGATGTTTCCTGCCAGAGTGTCCCCTGAAGATGCATTTATCACAGGCTATTGTGTAAATCCATGTTTGGCCTATTTGTTTTAAAGTGTGATTTACCCATTTGTCTGGTCTTAATGCTCTTCTCCAAACCCTAAATTGTGGCTGCTATTATGAGCCAGAAAGGAGCCATAAAATGTCACAGGGCAGCAGCTAGGCTAAGTGGCCTGTGGGTTCTAAACTCCTGTGCTGCAGAGGGAGATGTTATTGTACTCAGGGACAGGGAACTATTCAGGAACATTCAAGGGACAGAGCCTGGGATGCCAGGAAAAAGCCAACTCTACCCTTACTCAGTCTGCCAAGGCTCACAAGGCCATACTATGTGCTAGAGTCGGGGATCTAGGAGTACTGCCATGAATGGACATGTCCCTCTCCCCAAGAGCCAACAGCCACAGTGGGAGGCAGGAAGAAACAGGTAAATAATGTATAAATAAGATCATTCGGGGGGGCTGGGATTTAGCTCAGTTGGTACAGTACCTTTCTTCAGTCTCTGAGGTACTGGGTTCAATTCCCAGCACTGCAAAAATGGGAGAAGAATGTGGCAATCCACTCCTCAGGCAATCTGGAAACAATTACCCATTGAAAATGCTATAAGGGCCACTATGAGTTGGACAAGACTCTATGGCACCTAACAACAACAGCCTCATTGTAGGTAGGGGTGGTGCTGGGAAGAAAGTTAAATAGGGTGACATGATAGAGTTGGCCTTTAGGATGAGGAAGGGACAGTGCCCATGAGACAGTAGGTCAGTGATGGCCCTCCTGAGAGGGAATATTTGAGCTGTGACTTCAGTGGGAGGTGGACAGAGCAGTTAGCTCTCTCTGGTAGGATAGATGGGAATAAACCAGGGCAGAAATCCTGATCTACTCTGAGCAGATGCTTAGAATCTCAGCAGGTGAGATGGAGGAGGAACGTTCAGATGTGGAAGACCCTGAGCAAATGTCCTAAGCCATGCAGGTTCATAACATGTGGAAGAAGTGTTCATTGTGGTCAGAATTGGGGCTGGAAGTGTCCCGGGGGCCAGCTTGTGACAGACCTCAAATGCTGTGACAAAAAAATGAGCCTCTTTCTTAAGGCAAGGGGACTATAGGAAGAAGTCACACCCTATGACATCCAAGGTTCTTTCTGAGACAGATCAGGAGGATCCACCTCTCCAGGAAGTGGTGGCCATGCAGTATTGTTAATACACTGTTAAAATCAATATTAGTGTTAAAGATAAGGTTTTTGTTTGTGTGTTTGTTTTGTCATTCTTGCTGTAAGTGCTCCTTCTGCTGCATGTTTTTCTGCATTGCAGCCCTGGTGTCGAGGATGGGGTATTCTGATTCCCTGACTGGAAGCTACTGGGCTCTCCCTTCTGGCTCTGGCTGTTTTAAGTAAAATAACTGTTGTCTAGCTGAGCCAGGCTCACACCAGCACCTGCCATTATAAACACTCCATAGACACCTTGAGGAAGCTATGGGACTGTAATTATTTACAGCTCCTGGGATGTGGCCCCAGCCACAACTGTTTCAAGTGGCTTGCATTGAACTTTCTCTACAAGCATTTCCATATAGGCCAGAGGGAGAGCACTTTTCCTAGTGACCTAGAAGAGGGACTGTTATGATATGTGAAAGAGGGCAAAGCTGTGACTGTTGCAAACACAAACCTCTATTTGCATGATGGGATCACTGTGATTGGTGCAAACACCTCCTCTCTGGCTATAGAAGAAGGTTGTTCAGCTCACTCAGAGAGCAAGCTTCCATGATCCCTCCCTTCGCATTGCAACAGTAGGCCAAATAAAAGGCTTTTCTTGAGTAGCCTTTTTGCCTACCTTTTGGAGTGCAGTTGAGCTGGTAACACAAAGGAAGAAAAAGGAAAAGCAGCGTCAGTGACAACAGCAGTGAAATGGTGAAGTAACATGAGACAGCTCGTGCGGGGATCTAAAGAAGGTGGTAGTAGAGAGTACTGCCCCCTGTAGTCCAATCAGCAGCAGCAGGCCTAGGGACTTCCTAGTCAGAGTCAGCACCCAGGAACTGCTTCCTGTTGCCCAACAGGAAGATGGTAGCATCAGGGCTGGTGTCCTTTGCTCCTGATCATCAGCAGTGGCACTGGGAACTCCCTGTTTGGAGCTGGATCTGGGGACTATAAGATTCCCCTGGCAGACAACTACAGGAGAATTGTGGGGGTGCCCAAACCCCAACACCATGGGAGACTGGCAAAGCACAGCAGACAGAGTCAAGGACACATGGCTTGGGGATGCCTTTGGTACAAGTTTTATTGTACAGCTCAGCTCTCAGGCCCTCCCTTCGGGATGGTGGAAGTGTCACGGCTCTTGAGTATTGCAGCTCTGCCTCCAGCCCTGGGTCCAGAGGCTCTTCATTTTCAGCAGTGGGCTGGGGGTCCTCTGGATGTCCCCTGTGAATGCTGGCTTCTCCTCCACTGCTGGTCTACGATGATCTCCGTCTTTGTCTAGTGGCCTCTGTGATGGCAGGCAGACCTCTCTTGGTCCGGCGAGCTCGACCTCCACAGTGATGGAGCATGGCTCAGATGGTAATGGAAGGGCCTCTGCGATGGCAGGCAGTGTCCTCTCTTGATCTGGCGATGGTGTGGCCTGTCTGCAATGGAATGGCAGAGCAGACTGGCAGCAAGCAACCCCCCCCCCCCGACAGGAAGCTAGCAGGCAGCCCCTCACAGCATCACCATCAGCAGCCTCACATGCAGACTGAGCTTTGTTTATATAGTCCTTGGGTAACTGCCTTGACTGCCTCAAGATGACAATCAGGTGGGAGCACAAGGGGCTAGGTACAACCAATTTAGGAGTAACATTCAAAAAAGAGAGTGAAATTAGATGTCACTACTTGGGCAATCAAGGGGAGATCCTTGATTACCAATCAGGGGGCAAGATGAGGGTTGGATATAGCCAATTAGATAACAGGGGCTCCAAGCAGGCTAAATAAGGCCCTATCCCAATCATGCTTCCTCTCTATCCCCTGGTGTATCCCATAATATTCCCTATAGATAATAACTCCACCCCACCCCCTTCACAGCTCCAACAACACCTGCCCAGGACAGAGAAGCACCTGGCTCAGACAGTGGCCACAGGGGAGGGGCCACAAGAACCACAGCCTTAAAGGGCCAGACTTCCTTAATCAACTAGCAAATGGTCAAACAGTGGGGCACCAAGAGTTGCAAAAGGGGCAGCATTCAACAACCAAATGACAGCAGCAGCAGAAGGGCAGTGACAGCTGTCTCCAAAACAACTGCAATAGTGACAGCAGCAGCAGAATTAAGAGATAGCTGAACAGAAGGGTGACTAGGGCAGAAAAAAGAGGAACAGCAGAAGTAGAGAGAGAAGACAAGAGGGCTGCAGAGCTGAGGTTGAGGAAGAAAAAAGGCTACAAAGAGCCAGAAAGGAGAAACTGGAGGCTCTGGTCCCTAGAAGAGTTCTAGAAAGCTGTCAACTCTTTGGTGCCAATGGTCTCAGGCACCCAGGTCCAGGAGTGTAACACTGGCTATTGTTAGAGCTGAGGATCTCAATATCTGGCTTTCCCAGAAGCTGTAATGCAAGTTGCTGAAGATTCCCAACTCCTCAACCTACATAAGAGCTGTAACACTTAAGAGCTGAGGATTCCCAATCCCCTTGGCCTACATAAGAGCTCTAACACTTACAGGCTAGATGAAGATTCCCAATTGCTCAGCCTACATGAAGGCTGGCCTGCAGCCCTACCACTGTGGCATTCAATCCCATCAGATCTCAGAAGCTAAGCAAGGTCAGACCTGGTCAGTACTTGGATGGGAAAACATCTGGAAACACCAGGTGCTGTAGGCTTGGGAGAAGGACCCAGCAGCCCACTCCCAAAAAGCCATCAGCCATTGAAAACCTTCTGAATAGTAGAGAAGCACTAACAATATTATTTCGTTTATTGTGCGTAGGGTCACTATGAGTCAGACACCAGCTTAACAGCACCCAACAACAACAACAACATGAAGGCTATAACACTAAAGGGTGCCACTTGCTCCTGCTGCTCCTACTTATTGCTGCCACTGTTTGCTTATCAAACACCGAGAGACACAAAAGCTGCCTAGGACCAGTATTTGAAGGGATCCTCTTTGCCTAATGATGATTTCTATCCAGGTAAAGCCAAAGGACCCCAGCCAGATGATTGGTAGCACTTCCAGCCGGAGATTTCTGTGATCCAGACTTGCAAAGGGTGTTGGTTTTTGTTGAGTGAAAACTGAATGTTAATAAAACTGTACTCAGGTTTAGGGTGTCATGAAATCCTGGATTCATAGGGACCAGAGCTGGTAAGGGATGCAGGGCCTTAGGAACTCAGGTTTCCTCACATAGGGACATCACACATATGGACACAGCCAAGGGCCAAGACGTCACCCCCCTCCACCCTTTGCACTCAGCCCTTTTCACCTGGGAAGTGGCAACAGAGCTCAGACTTCCCTGCTGCTGCCCAGACCCCTCAGAATAGTCCCTGAAAGCCAGCCCCAAATAACCAGCCCAAACCAGGTCACCCTTCCTCCACTCCTATTTTAGATCAGCCCAGCAGGTCTCCTCTTTGGACCCGCAGACTCTCATTTGCTCCCTGCTCACCCAATCAGTAGGATCTCGCAACTCACCACAGGCGATTGCAGGAAAAGGTTTTTGTGCTTCCTAGGCTTTTGAAGGAAAGTCTGTCTAGTTAATAATTGAGACATCTAGGCTCCAGAGAGCTAGGAAGGGAGAAGGGGCAGCCAGTTCCTCCAGCAAAGTAGAGTTTTGGGGATGTTCCACTGGGTATGAAGAAAGGTATTCATCAAGATGAGTCAGGAAACATAGGGGGTTGCAGTGGAAGGGGAGGGGGTAGCCAGGGATGCAGGTACAGTGATGTTGGGTTCAAGTAAGCATGCAACCACAGTGCTCAAGAACAAAGCCCCACACTCAGCCTAGGTAGGAAGCCCATTTGCACGGGCATAGCAGGAAATCAAAAGCCCTGCTCACCTTCTCTTCCAAATGGCCAGGGTGGAGAGGCCTTAACACCAGGGTTACAGTTGCCCAGCCAGAAGACCCAGAGCAAGGCAAACTTCACCTCCTGGCCCCTTCTCCCTCATCCAGTTATAAACCCAGAGAAGTACTCTGATTGGTCCGAACTGAGCCATGTGACTACCCCTGTACCAATCAGAGTAGATACCTAGATAGGGTACAGTGATCTTTCCTCAGCTGTAGCACAGGGCCAACAAGTGTTCACCTCCAGCCCTTGATATGTGCCTATTCCCTCTGCTTGGAACTTTCTATCCCCAATCTCCACATGACAGAATCCTTCCCACTAACCAGGCTGGAACTCAAATGTCACGTCTCCGAAGAACAATCCTTGATCATCCTATTGTACTTTTCTCTCCTCCTGTGCACAGCATCAGACCTTTACTGCAGCACATCCCCAGCAGGTATTACCTTCCCAGCCCTCATCACAGCCTGAACTCAGTCTATGTATTGATGTACTCATTTATTATCTGCTTCCACCTCCAGAATGTGACCTCCTGCAGAGTGGAGTCCTGGTCTGCCTTTTTCACAATTGCGTTCCTAGTGCCCAGAAAAGCAGTGATTGGCACTGTTTTATTGTGTGTAGGGTCACTATGAGTGAGCCTATAGAGCTGGGACTCTATAGCCATGTGTTTAAAGATGGATGAATGAATGATTGAACTAATATGTTTCTCCAAACCTTAACTTTACTCATGGTGTTTTCTAAAAAATTAACCAATGAATGTGGGAGGTACAGTGGACCTGAAATAACTCAGCATGTGCCTTGAGTCAGTTGTGAGGTTTGTGTTTCCTTTATCCATCAGATCTTCCTGAAAGATTGCAAAAGGCCTCTTAATCTACTTAAAGGAGTGCCTCATTTTCTAGACATTTCTAAAAGGGCATGAGCTTGTTTAACAGATGCAAAGCAAACACTTAGAAAGCAGGACAAAGACTCAGCAAGGTCATATGTAGTGTCAGGAGATGACCCAGGACAGGAAGCCAGCAGGCTTGATCTCATCAGATCCTTATCTAAAGCATTCAGCACATGAACGCAGAATCTGCTGTCTGTCAGATATTGGTACAACTGTTCTAGAAGCAAGAGAATCATATAGTACTAATAAAATAGCAGTGATGTTGTTAGGTGTTGTCAAGTCGGGTCCAACTCATAGTGACTCTGTGTGCAAGAGAACAAAATACTCCCTAACACTGCCATGCCCAGCACTATGTCAGTGCTTCTCTGATATTCATATGGTTTTCAATGACTGATTGTTTTGGGATTGCTTCGGGAGTGGATTGGCATATCCTTCTCCCATTTTTGTAGTGCTGGGGATGGAACCCAGGACCTCAGAGAGTGCAGAGTGGCACTCTACAAATTGAGCTAAAGTCCAGCCCCAAAATAACAGTGTTGTTGTTGTTAGGTACCGTGGAGTTGGTATCCAACTCATAGTGACCCTGTGTACAACAGGCAAAACACTATTGTCAGTGCTTCTCTGCTATTCATAGGGTTTTCAATGGTGGATTGATTTTTGGGAATGAGCTGCTGGGTCCTTCTCCAAAGCCTACAATATCAGGTGTTCCCAGGCGGTCTCCCATCCAAGTAGTAACCAGGCCCACCCCTGCTTAGCTTTCAATATCTGACAGGATTGGAAGCCACAGTGCTATAGCGGCAGTCTATAAAATAACAGTTGTTGTTGTTGTTAGGTGCTGTTGAGTCGGTATCTGACTCATAGCGACCCATGGAAGCTAATTTGCCTTGAGTACTTTCTATGGGTTAAACAGCATGGGAAACATTTAATTCTGTACCACTGGGGTTTAACTCTTCCTCAAGGGTGGGAACTATTGTTATCCCCACTTTCCAGTAGAGGAAATTGAGGCATACATATATAACATATTTTGCCTTTGATCACAGGATAAATAGAAGGCGGAGCAGGACAGTCTGTCAATGGGCATCAGAAGCATTTAATATGACAAGTTCACTCCTGGGAATTTCTCCTAAGGAAGAAATCATGGTCCCAGGGACAGTGCACGTGCAGAGTGTGGCCCTTCAATTCTCTGGACCGTTCTCTCTACATGCACTTCAGGGACATAGTTTGCCTCCTAGTCTGAGCCAGAATGTTCAAGGCCTCTGAGTGGTCAGGAATGAAGGGGAGGGGAGAGACGCAATGGTTCAGACTGAAGGGACTTATTTGCAGGTTGGCCAAGGGTGATAAGGGAACACGAAGGCAGTAGAGGCCAAAGGGCAAAACAGTGGAGGCTGCCCTGCATGGTAAGGGCAGGTACGAGTCAGGGGAGCAGGTGTAAAGAGGACACGAAAGCCCAGACCCCCTCCCCAGAGGCTCCTTCCCAGGGAATGGCCGTGGGGGTTCCTGGGTGTCAAACCTGCCTTCCCACCTCACCTGGTGCTGGCTACAGAGACATTAAGATGCGGCAAAGCAGAGTTCACTCAAAATTCTCCATGCAGCAGGTTCTACTAAAATAGGATGTGTCTCTCACTTTTCTTTTCTTTTCTACTTTTTTTTCCCACTTCTAAAATGTCAAGCGGGTCTTTTCTAGAGGCACTGAATAGAAATAAAAGGGACTGGAGGGTAATTCTGTGTCATTTAAAAGTAACCTGGAGTGAACGGGAGTAAACAGATTCCTTTAGGGCCCACATCTCCCCTCCCCTCTCCCCATCCCCACTCCGGCCACTGGCCCCCAACAAAGGCAGCCCTGGTGGCTCAGCTCGGACATAGGGGGATTAATGTCACCTTCCCAGCCCTGCCTTCCAGAAGCGTAGTTCCCACTTGACCTTGCTGGGGGCAGGACTCCAATAAACGGCTTCGCTCTTCTGGAAAGGAAGAGGAGGAGCCCCGAGGAGAAGCTGAGGTCACACAGCCTTGGCTTGAGATGGAGCAGCAGCTGCTCTGTGGTGTCACCTTGGAGACCCTCTGTGCTTCCCAGGCCCCGGTCTCTGTGCTGTCACCTGAGACAATGCCGGGCTTTGGATGGGGCAGCAAGGAAGGTCAATAGCAGGGCCCGACAGGTGTTGACCTCTGATGTGGCACAGCCTTTATCCTCTGCTCTTCAAAAGTGCAGTTCAGCCATGCAAGGGCCCATCAGGGCTGCAGAGGCTCATTGGCCTCCTGGGGCTCCCATCGCTTACGCTTTGGAACTCTGTAGAAACTTATGCTGGCCTCAGGCTGGCACTCCTGTAGTTATCCTTAGTAATAACAAGTGCCTTCACTGAGCAGCTACTTTGCACCAGGTACCACACCAGGTATTAATACTGTACTGATCTGGGTGACCGATATGAAATTGCTGATTTTGTAGGTGGAACAGGGTCAAACAGCAATAACACCCTATCATTCAATCCAGTATATTTTCCCATGTAATGTCCACAGCAATGCTGTGAGGAGAGCATGATCCTCATTTGATGGGTGAGAAGCAAGGACAGCCAGAAAGAGGCAGGCAGAGTCCAAGCATCACCAGTCCCAAGTTCAACCCCACTCTTGCTTCTGCTCCCCATCGTCGCCTTTGGTTTATTTTTAGAGTGCAAGGATTGAACCCAGGGACTCATGCCTGCTAGGCTAGCATTCCACTACCTGGCTGCACCCCCTGCCCCTTTTTTATTTTTTCCGTGGAGACACAGTCTCACTAAGCTGCACAGGCTTGCCTCTGGCCTTGAACTAGAGATCCCCCTGCCTCCGCCTCCCGAGCCTCTGGGATGACAGGTGTGCATCACGGTGCCCAGCATCCCTCTTCTTGTGGTTGCCTTCCCTCTGCTCTGCCCCACTGCCTGGGCCTGTGGGCTCCTCACCCCAACATCTTTGCTCACACAACACCCCCCAACTTCTCTTCCCTTCCTGTTTTCTAGTCTGTCATATGGAGGATTTGCTATATGCCAGGACTACAAGAGGAGCAGCAGGTGACTTGAGAAAGATGCACTTCAAGGGCTCACCAGTCAGTGAAGACCCAGTGTATTTTATGTCACTTAAGTACAGGTGCCTGCAGCTGTACCATTGTGGTGTGCGATCCTGTCAGATCTTGGAAGCTAAAGCCGGGTTGGACCTGATTAGTACTTAGACAGGAGACTGCCTGGGAACACCAGGTGCTATAGGCTTGGGAGAAGGACCTGCCAACCCACTCCCAAAAAACTATCAGCCATTGAAAACCCTATGAATATCAGAGAAGCACAATAGTGTTTCATCTGTTGTACATAGGGTCACTATGAGTCAGACATGGACTCAATGGCCCCCAACAACAACAACAAACCATAGGTGTTCAGAAAAAGAAAAGACAGAGAGAGGAGAAAGGGAGAGCCACGTGGCTAGTGGCTTAAAAGGGTCCATGGTTTTGCAATACTCCTTTCTGTGACTCCATGCTCCACAAAGCCCAAGCCAGAAGATCTGGCTCTGCTGTCTTCTGGACTCTGTGCAGCTGCACATGCTGGCTCTGTAGCCTGACACCTGTTCAGGGTAATTCTGCAGCCCCCAGGGGCAAGGCAAGAGGAAAATCTGGACATAGGGATCCAGCTGTGTGCAGACAGCCTAGGCAGGGGGCACAGTACAGGCAAAGGCACAGAGGTGAGAAAGGAAGCCAGAAGGAGCCCTAGGGAGCTGGAAAGAGAAAGATGGGGTAGGCAGAGTGAGAAGGCAATGAGGCTGCTGAGTGTGGCCGGGGATGGCCTTGAAATGCCAGGCTGACATCTATTCTAAAGGCTGGATTTTCACTGAAATGCTTCATCAGGAGCAGCTCAAGGGTTGGGTTGCCAGATTCAGCAAATAAAAGATAAGATGGCTTCAGTTGAGTTTGGATTCAGTTAAACAACGACTATGTTTTAATATGAGTAAATATTGTTCCCTTGTGTAGTACTTGGGATATACTTACACTGGAAAATCATCTGCTGTTTGTCCGCGATTCCAATGTGCTGGGTGTCTGCATTTCACCTGACAACTCTACTTGGGAGCCAGACCAGCGGGAGAGGTGGCCAGGTATGGACAGGCTCGGCCCCTCCCCACTCCCTTTGCTGCTGTCAGTTTTGGATTTCAGGAAATCCATATTGGATTCTGTCTGGAAACAAATGCCTGACTTTTTATAATAATATTCAAATGGACACAAAATCATTATAAAAGTTATATGTAAGATCCCTTCCAATGAGTGTCTAGATAAGGGCCAGCAGGTATTTGCTGTAAAGGGGTAGATTTAAATAATTTAAATGAATAACTGTAATTAATTGCAAATATTTGATTACTGTATTTATTACAGGTTGCAAATAGTTTAGGCTTTTCGGATCAGGTTTTCTGTGTTGAAATGACTCAGCTCTGCAGTTGCGGTGTGAAAGTCATCTCAGACAATAGGTAAATAAATGGATGTGGCTGTGTTCCAATAAAATGCTACCTATAAATCAGACTGTGGACCCAGAAATGGCCCATGGGCTATTGCTTGCTGCCCTGAGCCTGGACTGCTGGGCACACTCAGTGCTGGCTGAGAGAAATATATCCCTTTCCCTCATGTGCTATACTTAAAGTCGTCTTCCTTAAGGAGCTGAAAATTTAACTGGGGTCCTCAGCACCTCTCTTCCTGAATTGATTTGTAGGGTGGCTGTGGGAGGGGCTGTCGTTCCCTTCCTGGGCCTCAGGGGTCTCATTTCTGAGATGAAATAGTTGGAGCCTCGGGACCTTCCCCGAAATCAGATTTGGTTGATGACCCGCTCCTACCAGGGAGACATCTGTCCTGAGCGGCCATAGCTCTCTCATCCTTTCCTGAAACTCCACATTGCCTGGGCAACAGGCTTCAAGATGAAGACGCCCTTTACTTATTCTGTCTGCTTCTACCCTTAAGGACAATGGATTTTTTGTTTGTTTATTTGTTTTTCATTTTCTAGGTCTCCAGACCCTCTGAGGATGCTCCACCCCTGCTGCCTCCTTAGCCACCAGCACTGGGCTGAGTGCTCAGAGATGGGTCACTGACTTAGCCTCCTGCACTTAAATAGGTGCTAATTTCTGCAGACTGTGCGCCTCCTAACAGGGAAGTTGCTCACAACTGGAAATACCTTTAACAACCCAGTGCTGGCTTCCCTGCTGAGGCTCAGAGCCAATGTGAAGCAGTAAGAGGCATCCATTTCCTAAGACTGAGCTGGGAGGCCAAGGTCCAAGCAGGGAAACAGGTGGAGGTACAGAGCTCAAGAGGGTGGGGTTCACCATGAAATCAGTGTTTCTTCTCTGCTGGATGACCAATGGCTCTCTGAGCAACAGCAGATCAGTGTTTCATGAGGACACGTTAGGCAAAAGATCAATGATGCTTCTCGGGGAGACTGGTGAGGAGCCTGCAAAGATCCAGCTAAAATTAGCTGCCGACAGACGGTGGATGCACAATCACGGTGTATCCACTTTCAAAGTGATGCTCAACTGAATGACTTTAACTGGCCTGGGTGATTCATCTTTGTGAAGAGACACCTTGTGGAATAAAGGGTTTCCCCTCTGGGGACATGGAGCTATCAGAGGGGAGGCTTGAGTTTCAGCAGAGTGCTTGGGTAGGGGAAAGGGTCAGGGTGTTGGGGTCTGTGCCAGCCTTATTAACCTACAGCTTGGTTGTCAGGCTCAGAGGTTCTAACTAAAAAGTAAAAGTCTGCATGTAAGAAAGAACTCAGCTACTGGCTACTGGCCATGTTGGTAGCTTGTGCATCAGCCTCTCTGGACTCCATGTTCCTCATCTGTAAAAGGGGCATAAAAATGGGATCCTATCAGGGAGTCATTCTGAGGGTTTGGTGGTTTTATTGATATGGGCTGATCAGCAGAACTCCAGGCACAAAGGGAATGCCCACTCTCTGAAGGCTGTTACGATGCATATTAGTGAGCAGCCCTGAACTCAGTTGCTACTCCGTGTACTTTCCTTTCCTGATCTCATGTAAGCCCCATAACACCTTCTGCAGTGTGATTTCCTTTAAATGCAGGAGAAAGGTTAAACACATTTTTAAGTCTGCCGGGAAATGGCACATCTGGGCTGCAAGTCCAGGTCTGTCTGATACTCGAGCCCATATCTGTTCTGGCCCACCCTTTCCCCCTCAGCTCCTCTCTTCCTCTTCCTCCCACATCTGCTCCCAGCTCTACCATCCCCTTCTCACCTCTGCTTAGGCTCCTGCTGGCCTCCCTCCCTCAGGTATCTGAGAGTCTGTCCACCCATCAGGACCCCGCCCCTGTCCCTGGATGCCACGGGTCTGTGCCCCTGCTCCCCTTGCTTGGCTTTCTGATGGTTTAAGGGCATCATGATTCAGGGAGAACAGGACTGGGCTTTAAGTCTCACAGATGTAGATTGCAATTCTGGCCCGGCAGCTCCAAGCCCTGTCATCTCCGCCATCAAGTCATTCAGCTGCTGATTCTCAGTTTCATTGACATTTGTCTCCACCAAGCCCAGTAGGACTGAAGGGGAAGATCAATATGGTTACTGCAGGAACTGTAAGCTCTTGGGTGCAGGCAGAATAGGAAGGGAAGAGGAGGGAGAGGGGAAGAGCCATCAATGTTCACACTCCATGGTGCTGGGGTGGTCATGTATTGTGCCAACTAATTTCATGTCTCCACCTTCTAGGCCTGGGGCAAGACTGTCCTCCTGTCCCTTCCTCTAGCCCTTTGACTCCATGGGACCACCAAATGACTTGTAGACAGTGAGCTGTGAGAGCAGAAGTAATGCTGCATATCATTTCCCATTACACTCCTTTTGCAGTTGGTACAAAACCCACCAGAGCTCTCCTCTCCCCTAGTGTGACAGCCGCCCCACCAGCCAGACTCTGTGGGTGGCCATGAGGAGCAGAGCCAAAGCTACCCAATCCATAGTGGAAAGATAGGATTAGGATTAGCGAGAAATAAAGACCTGGGTTTTTAAGCCACTGTGATGCAGAGGATGCTTGTTACTGCAGCATAGCCTCACCTATCCTGGCTGATATGCACTCAAATGATGAGCCTTCCATGACTGTCTACTGAATTGAGTGTATGAGCTGCCCCTAATGCTGCTCCCACAGCTCAGGAACAGGGACAGCAGGAACTGAAGACCCTGGGCTAGCCATGGAGAGGGAGCAGCCAGAGTGTGCAGGTATCCCACCCCTCAGCAGAGTCTGTCCTGGTCCACACAACACAAAGCACACCAGCTGGAACCACAGAGGCCACAGTCCAGGCCAGAACAGCCCAGAGGCCATCCCAGCTCAGGAGCTCTGCCCACCTGCATCCCAAGGAGCCTGTAGATGATGCAGAGCTTCGAGTTCATGGTTTCCAGCCACTAGAAACCAAAGCAAGTTTGTTCTTTTCCCTCAAGCTCCCCCTCCAGAAAGTCAGATTTAGAGAACTCCCCCTGCTTAGGAGTTCAGAGCTAGGGCTCTGGAATCAGTTAGTCTTGGCCCTGACATTGTCTGGCTGTGTGCCTTCAGACAGATTCCTTTGCCTCTCTGAGATACATTATCCTCAATTGTAAGACAGAGATAATTAAACTTGCCTCACACAGGGTTTTAGGCAGGTTATATGAGATGTGCTGGGCCTATGTCTAGCCCTCAACAAACATTGTGGAATTTAATTATCTCCATTTTATTAGGTGGGCTAATGTGTGGAGTCACAGCTGAATAGATGACATCCCAGGTGCTTCAGGAGGCCAGGAACAAGAATGTGACAGTCTACCTATTTAACTATTTGCTTTATTTATTTTTACATATGGGAGTAATAATGTGCAGAGCAGAACAGAGAATAAGGAATAACACACAGAGAGGCACCAGGTGGTATCACACAGGTGTTTTAAGCACAGACCCCAGAGGATCAACCAGGCCAGAGTTCAAGGGCTCTGCTTTTCTTGACCTGTGACTGGGGGAAAAAACAAAACAAAAAAAGCCTTCTGTGCTTCTGTTTCCCCACCTGTGAAATAAGGATAATTTCAGAGCCTGATCCTGGGAATGCCAGGTGCTATAGGAGGATCTGTTCATAACAAGACCACAACAGCCAGATGTTTCATAAAACCACAGGTATTAAGTCTGACCCATTTTTATTGCACACCTGGAGGTGCCTATGGGCTTCACAAGGGCATGAGGGACACAGCACCCCATCCCACGGAGGCCTTAAAACCTGCAGAAGGGGAATGCCGTGGATTAGAGCCAGGGCCCAGGTGCAGTTGCCTCTCCCTGCCACAGGAGAAACTCATAAATATGTTCCAGGGGGCTCCGAGGAAAAGAGCTGGAACAAAAGAAAAGGGGCTGATGGGAGCCAGGTTTCAGCCCACCATGGGGAAGAATGGGGTGAAGTCCTCCACGGGCTGACTCCCAGCCCCAAAGCATACCTCCTGCCCTTGCCCAGCTGGTCACCTGACAGAGTGGCCTTTCCTTCCCTGCCCCCCAGTTGTGAGCTGTCCAGAAACCAGTTGAGAGAGCCCCACCTGCCCACAGCCGCCTGCCCATCCCTTGAAGGTCTCCAGAAAAGTCCAGTGCTATTATTGTTAATTAGCCCTGGCCTCAAACCAAGGCTCTTCCTCGTCCTGGCTGTGCCTCCTTGGGTAAGCGATTCAGCCTTGCTAATCCACCTCACAGAGCTGCTGCAGGTCCAGGTCCTGTTCTGCATGAGAAGAGCAAAGCCCAGGGCTCCGGCCAGGTGCAAAGCTGACGATAAGACCCTGAGGTCCACTCTGGGAGCAGAGCCCGCCAGCCTTCTCGGCCCACAGAGCAGACACGAGGCAGGCATTTATTAGCCAGAGAGACAGTTGGTTGTTCCGGAAAGGATGTGGAAGAGGGAAAAACGAAATGACAGTCCTCTTGCTGAGCTTTGTAGCAGCATTGATCCGAGGCTGGAGCCTCCCGAGCTGTAGCTGTGTGGATCGATCGGGCAGGACAGGCTTCCTGTTGCATACGCGATGGGCTCTGAACCTACCTGTGGGTTATGGTATTAAAGGGGGCCACAGGGCTCAACTCACACGCCTGGCCTCCAGCCATGTAGGGAAAAGCAGGGCCCCCAGGAGGGCCCTGAAGGAAAGACAGTGCTCAGCAGCAGGTACTCCATGCCCCATTTCGGGGGGAGTTCAGGTCATGTCCCATTGCTGACGCTGGTGCTGAAAGACAGAGGTGGCCACAGCAGAGAACAAAATGAACAAAACTCCACCCCTCTGTGAAGCTTCACAGCGCAGCAATGTTTTTACATATCCTTGCCCCAGATGATGCATTCTTTGAGGTCGAGGATGGGTCTGCTTCCCAGAGATACAGCCCTGTGCCTGGCACATAGCAGGTGCTTACTTGCTTAGTAACTGATGTCCTATAGCTCCCATTTACCTGGGACCTCCCACTCCTGGAACACTGAGACTGTGAACATCAGAAGTGATGTAGAGGCTACTGAGGCCCAGAGAGGGCAAGGGACTGTCCCAGAGCTGCACAGCTAGGTCTCTGCCCAGGCAGGAGTGGAATGGGAGCGCTGATTCTCAGTGCACGGCTTCCCCTGCCTGCTGCTCACATCCTCTTAGGAAGTGCAAGGCTGTGGAACAGTGATTTTATTAGAATGTAAAGACAATTTATTTTCTCCTAAAAAATAACAGAAAAATAAATAACTGAGAAGGTATCCAAATGTTTATAAATGCATTAAAACCACATTATCGGCATATATAAAGTGCAGTGGCATAAATAAGAAAGATCCAGCCTGCCAGGCAGTGACGGGCCTATTGTGCTAAGCCAAGAGGGAAATCATAGGCTGGAGGGCAGGGGGCTCTGAAAATGAACTTCACAGTCTTTCACTATTCCAGTTGCATAACAGGGAGTGCAGAAGACAAATTCTACACTGCTTTATTAGTGCATGAAAACAGTATTTTTCAGAGAGAAATCTCAACCTACTTTTACTCTAAGGGGTAAAACTAGCCAGCCACTTCACACACAGAATATGACAGGTTCCAGATAGAAGATATTCTAGGACAAAGAGGAGAAAAAAAAAAAACTTTATTGAGATGCAGCTGTGTCTAAGAGCTGGGTATTTTCAATGTTTTCAATTATTTATTTAATTTATTTAGCAGTAATAGGGGGCTGAACCCAGGGCCTTGCTCATGCTAGGCAAGTGTTCTACCACTGAGCTGCACCCCCAACCCATTTTTCTTTTTACTTTTTGGGACAGGGTCTAGCTAAGTTTTGCAACCCCTTTTTTTATTTTTTCAGGGCCTAGCTCATGCTAGGCAAATGTTCTACCACTGAGCTGCACCCCAACCCCTTTTTTATTTTTTATTTTGAGTCAGGGTCTCGCTAAGATACACAAGCTGCGTTGTACTTTTTCTAGGACAGATCCATTGGTTCTTTTGGCAATCCATTGTTGTTGTTAGGTGCCATCGAGTCGAGTCCAACTCATAGCAACCCTATGTACACTTCCCGATTCC
>VMDO01005362.1:85814-112861 GCA_007922755.1 Pedetes capensis
TAAGCCCATTGTTGCAGACACTGTGTCAATCCATCTGGTGGAGGGTTTTCTTCTTTTGCGTTGACCTGCCACTCTCCCAAACATGATGTCCTTCTCCAGGGATTGATCTCTCCTGACTACATGTCCGAAATATGTAAGACGCAGTTTGGCCATTCTTGCTTCCAAGGAGCACTCTGGTTGCACTTCTTCTAGGACAGATTTGTTGGTTCTTCTGGCAGTCCATGGTATAGTCAATATTCGTCTCCAGCACCGTAATTCAAAAGCATCAATTCTTCTCCTGTCTCCCTTCTTCAACATCCAGCTTTCATAAATATATGATGTGACTGAAAATACCATGGCATGAGTCAGGCGCACCTCCATCTTCATTGTGATGTGTTTACTTTTCAACACTTTTAAGAGGTCTTTTGTAACAGCTTTTCCCAGTGCACTGCATCTTTTGATTTCTTGACTGCTGCTTCCGTGGAGGTTAATTGTAAGACCAAGTAAAACAAAATATCAGACAACCTCAATCTTTCCTCCATTTACCACAAGTTGCTTACTGAGCCAGTGGCAAGGATTTTTGTTTTCTTGATGTTGAGGTGCAATCCATACTGAAGGCTATGCTCTTTGATCTTCATCAGGAAATGTTTCAAATCCTTTTCACTTTCAGCAAGCAGAGTTGTGTCATCTGCATAACACAGGTTCTTAATGAGTCTTCCTCCAATCCTGATGCCATATTCTTCTTCATAAAGTCCAGCTTCTCAGATTATTTGCTCAGCATAGAGATTGTAAAGATATGGTGAAATGATACTGCCCTGGCTGTTACACACCTTTCCTGACTTTAAACCAGGCAGTGTTTCTTTGTTCTGTTTGAACAACTGCCTCCTGGTCCATGAGTACAATTAAGTTCTCTAGTATTCCCATTCTTTGCAAAAATCTGTAATCCACACAGTCAAAAATCTCTGCATAGTTAATCAAAGGTAGATAAAGCTGGGCACGGTGGCACACGCCTATAATCCCAGCAGCTCGGGAGGTGGAGGCAGGAGGATCACAAGTTCGAGACCAGAGGCAGTCTGCATAACTTAGCGAGACCCTGTCCCAAAAAGTAAAAAGAAAAATGGGCTGCAAGCATGCAAGCGTGAGGCCCTGGGTTCAACCCCCAGTACCACAAAATAAATAAATAAATAAATAATAAAAGATAGACATCCTCCTGGTATTCTCTGCTTTTGGCTAATATCCATCTGATCTCAACAATGATGCCCCTGGTTCCACGCCCTTTTCTGAATCTGTCTTTATTTCTCAGTAGGTCCCTGCCAATATATTGCTGCAGTAATTTTGTTGGGCCCAAATAACCAATGTCGGGCAGTATTCATACTCACTTTTCAGTGTTCTTGGAGTCAAACTTCTCCCACCTTCCAGAGAATGTAGCCTCCCTCTTTTGAACCTCTGCCATTCTATCAGACACCCTGCCCTGCTTTGCCCAGAGGATCTAGAACTGCTTTGATGAGGTGAGTGAATTTAATTCAGGACCTGGGAAGCAGCAGACCCACTGACTACCAAGGTGCATTAGTCTGTTTTCCACTACTGTAATGAAATGCCTGAGGTCCAGTAGCTTTCTAAAGAAAAGAAGTTTACTTAGCTTACAATTCTGGATGTTCAGAGTATGGCATTGGCTCAGCCCTGGTGAGAGCGTCATGGCAGATGGCATCTCAGTGACAGGAATGCATGTGAGAGGGTAAGATCTCACGGTGAGACAGGAGCCAGAGCAAGGCTGGGGTCCCATGACAACTCTGTGAATCTCTCCAAAGGGCATGTCCCAGTGACCTAGTGACCTCTCACTAAGCCCCACCTCTTAAAGATTCTACCGGTTCAACACCACCACATTGAGAACCAACCTTCCAGTGCACAAATATTGGGGGACACACCACCACCAAACTATAGGCAGACCTTAACCACATAGTCTCACCTTAGCTTCACCAGAAGCCTCTCCATCCACCTGACTCATGGGTCTCACCATCAGTTGGGCAGATGGGGAAGCACAGGTGTTAGTCATTAGCCCATCTGCCACCCGATTGGATGGAAGGAGAGAACCACCTTGTGCCTGCTTCTCACTGTCCCCACCATGGCTGTCCTTCTCTCACCTGTCACTGCACCTTTGAGGACTCTTTCCTGACTCTTTGATGCTAGAGCTCCCCCCACCCCCACCCCTGCTTTCCTGGCCAGGTGTCTTCCCAGGACCTGGAGGCCCGAGCCCATCCTCTGCTGAAACAGGGCAGACAGTGAGGCCTGTGGCTGCAGGTTCAAATGCAAACTCTGCACCCCGCACCCAAGGCCCCGCCACTCTCCCCCTGCTGGCTCCCAGCCTCTGCTGCTGCGCCCTCCTCCCAGACACCAAGGCCACATCCTCCTGGAACACCTCCAGCTCCCGGACCACATGGTGCTCACTGCCCTGCATGGGGGCCTCGGTGTCCCCTTCTCTCCATAGTGAGTCTGGTTCATCCTCTAGGATTCAGCCCAGAGGTGACCCTGCAGGGCCGGCCCTGACCTCCACCCTGCCATCAGGTAGGGTCCACTCTGCCCCCACAACGTCCTTTACCTACGATGGTCCTGGAGCCCCAGTGAGAGCCCGAGTACAGGTGGGCCTTTGTCCTCTGCATTGGGGCTGCTTGGCCCCCAGCTGCAGAGCCTTTGTGGGGTCTCAAAGGCATCGCTAAGTAGAAACACACAAGTTCAAACTCATGAGCTCATGCTACAAACTTTCCCCTCTGGGGCCCCTGTGCCAGGTGCACTGGACCCTGAGGCCCGTCTGCACCAGCAAGGGGGCCATCTGAGCCATCCATTCTCAGACACTGGTGCTCAGCGACCCCCACTTGCCCGTTCCTAGACACTTCTACAAACCCAGCAAAGGCAAAAGAGACCAGCTGCACTTCCTCAGCCCCTCCCAAACCTGCCTTACTAGCTCTTTAATGAGGAGCTCTAGGAGCGTCCACACCGCCTCGGGCTGGGACCCAAATCTCAGTGGTGATGAATCGCTGATCCCATGAAAGGCTCTCAGGTCCCTGGCAAACAGCTCTGACAGATCTGAGCCTCCGGTGCCTCCCTGGGCTGCTTTCTAAAACTACAGATGTGTAGGATTTGAGGAGAAGGGAAGTCAGGGTGAGCCAGAGTGTGAGGTCCCCCTGTGGGGACAGAGTATGGAGCCCATTCTAAATGAGGCCAGTGCGGTCCATGGACTGGGCAGTGCTTTACCTGCAGTGAGTGGCATATGACACTCAAACACAGATTCAGGGGAGGAAGTGCCTTTCCTGGGTCTTAAAAAGTCCCATTGGATGGGCGCCTGCCCAGGACAACCTGTGGGGCCAGCAGAGCCCCAGAAATGGTGAAGCCGCAGGGACGGATCCCCAGTAGGCTGGGTTTGAATCCAGCTCTGCCATCTCCAGACAGAATGGCCTTGAATGAGTCTCATCACCTCTCTGAGCCTCAGTTTCCACAGCTGGATGGGGGCAGTGGGGCTGGAGGGGTGGAGAGGAAGCTGGGCCCTCTGGGCCCTGACGCTGTTCCTATGGGGTCTCTGCCTCGGCAGCAGTGGAGCCGGATGTGCTCTTAGCAGCTGGGGGACAGGAGGGCTTGCCATTCACTCAAGACCTTTGTCTCAGCCCCTCTGTGGTGGTGACGACAAGAGGGAAAGCTGTGCTGAGAAGCTTAGGCCAGTGATGGCTCCCAGCAGTTTCCAGGAAGTGGCAGCAAAAGCCATGGGGGGAGTGAAGCTGGGTAGAGACAGATGCCCCACAGGGCCAGTACACAGCCTCTCTCTCTCTCTCTCTCTCTCTCTCTCTCTCTCTCTCTCTCTCTCTCCTTCTGCTACTCCCTGGGCCCTCCACCTCCACCTCTCCCCTCTCTCACTCCATCCCTCCTCCCCTTTGGTGCTCTGTATTTATTTTCAGAACCTCTGAATCCTTCCCAAGCCTGTGACATTTACTCTTTGGAATTAGAGTATTTTCTGCTTCTCTTTCTGAGAATGAGGCTGCCAGGTGAGGTCTCCCTGGGGTTCCTGCCCGCCCTGCTGGAGATGAGGCACTGGGGCAGATCCTGTGTGTCAGCTCAGCACTGACTGTGCCAACCAGCAATTACTAGGCACCCACGGTGCGCCAGGCCCTTCTCATGACTTACCAGTTAGGAGCGTGTCCAAGAGGAGAGCGAGGCTCAGAGAGCTTCCATCTGAGTCTGTGCTCTCTCAGGAGCAGAGCAGGGATGGACCCCACCCTGCTCTGACTACAGCTCCATTTCTTCCTTCTGTGCCTTCAAGGCTCATGAGTTTCAGAGGGAGAAGAGACAGAGGCAAGAGCAAGAAGGGAGATGCAGCCTGAGGGGACACTGGCAGGCGATAGGCCGAGCCGTCAGTGGGGAGCTAACAGAGGGCTCCAGCCCCAGAATAGGAGAGGACGAGCCAGCTGCAGGGGCAGACTTGGCCCATGCTCTTTAAGCCCAAGTGACAGAAAATCCAGCTCATCCCAGTGACACTGAAAAGGAGACACGTTAGGTCATGAGGAGGCAGTCCAAGGGCAGGTGGGCAAGCAGCAGTGGGGCAAGGCTCTCAGAAGGAAAGTGGCCTGGTCAATCCAGAAGGAGGAGGAAGGCAGGTGCGGTGGTGCACACCTGTAACTGCAGCACTCAGGAGGCTGAGGCAGGAGGGCTGAGTTTAAGGCCAGCCCAGGCTACAGAGTGAGAGTGGAGGAGAAAAGTCACTGACAGATCATATGGAGAAGCACATAGCAAGAGCTTTCTGTGTATCAGGCACTGTCCTGAACACTTAACTCCATAAAGTATATGTTGTTGTTTCTAGTTTATACAGGAGGAAACTGAAGCTCAGAGAGGCTGTGTAACTCACTCAGAGTCACAGCCCAGCCAACGTTCTGACCAAGGTCACCAGGCTTCCAAGTCTGAGTCTTAAGCCCTGCGCAGACTCTCACGGGACTGTCACCCACCTGATCAATGTCAGCCTCATCCCTCCAGCTGTGCGGTTCCCTTCAGCAGCATAAACACTGAGACGGTTCATGGTCAGAGCTGAGCACATGGACGCAGGAGGACCAGTGGCATCCAGAGGCAGCCAATGAAGGCCTGATGTAGGCAGAGCAAGGGAGGCGGAGAGGAGGAAATTCAGGTGAGATGCTGATAATCGGCCCTTGGCCATGTGCCTTTAGTGACGTGGGAGCCTTTTAATGACACACATGTGGGCCGGCATCCTTCCCCCGTGCTCTTTACCCCCAAACGGAAGCAACGAGGGTGGGCTCTGCAAACTCTCCGCATTGCCTGGCTGCGCAGGGATTGCATCCTGCAGTCTCTGCTCAGGTAGATGAGAAGCAGCTGTCCCCGCTCCGCACGGGGAGGGGAGCAGAGAGCAGAGCCTGGCTTGAGAGAGGGCAGAGGGGATGCTTTTCCATAGCCAGCATGGAGAGCGGCGGCACAGACCCACAGTCCTTCTCTCTTGTTGTCATGCACCCAGGAACTCCAGGAAGCTCTGATTTGCCAAGATCAATAAGGGCCAAGACAATGACATCACTTCGTTAGCTCCCAAGAGACCACCTTAGCAGTGTCTCTGGACTTGCCTGTCTTCTCTCCTCATGCTCTACTAGCTCACAACCCAACACTGACAGAATAAAAAATAAACCCACTGCACTCGACGGCCCTCAAGATCTCTAGTCAGCTGTTCAGGAGTCCCAGCAATTGGCTGGACACCTGCCAAAGCAGACGAGCTGGAGTTGCTTGTATGTTCATTTTGCCATTCATTCACACACCTGAGTTGAGTGTCTGTTACATGCCAGGCTGCCTGTGGGAGGCTTAGGGTACAGTGGTGAACGAGACAGGCACACTGCCACAGCCCATGGGAGGAGACAGACACCACACGAGAAACTGTCCCCCATTACAAACTGCCTGCCCCTGCATTCGCCCTTGCCGTTCCCTTTGACTAATCAATCCGTCTACTACCTATCTATCACATACATCTGTAATATTGGACACAGGACTATAATTGAGGAAACTGAGGCTAGGAACATCCAGAGTCACTGTGCAAGTACTGCTCCTCCTCTTCCCATGTCACCATGTCAGGAGGAACCCCCTCACTGCAAGCCCAAACTATGCACCATCCTTCATTCCTCCCTTCCTCCACCTCCCCTTGAAATCAGTCATGGAGTCCTGTGGGCTCTCAATCCTGAATGGCTCTAGAAGCCACCCTACTTCTGCCCTGCTTCTGCTCCATGCCCTCCCTCCTGGTCACTCTAATTCTAGCCTCTCTGTCCCCACACTGGGAGCCTCTTTCTAATGCACAAGTGTGACCACGTGGTTCTCCTGCTTGAAAGCTTCTAATAGCTACCCAGTAGACTCAAGGTGATTGTCAACCTCCCATACCTGGTTTCAAGACCACCCATGTCCCAGCTTCCATCCCTCATCTGTCCTCTAATTTTCTATTTCCCCACTATAGGCTCTCTCAACCAGGTTCCAGTGGTTTTTTTCTCTTCTGCTCCTAATGTTTCCTGGGTCTGATGCACTTCCCTCCTTCCCACGGACCACTTCCAACTTTTTCAAGACCTTGTACAGTCATGGCCTCCCTTGGGAAAGTTGCTTTCCCAGAGCTGGGCTGGGTTAGACCCCCCATCACGCACCCTCTCACTGCCTGCACTCCTTACCTTCAACACTGCAGGTCAGCAGATGGCTTTCCTCCATGCAGTGATTCAGGGACCCAGATCCTTCCATCTCATGACTCATGAATCCACCCTCCACCAGAACCTAAGATCCCTCTGCCATCGCAAGCAGAGGTGGAAAAAGAGAGTGGAGAAGGCACATCTGCTTCTTTGTGACCTTGGCCTAGTGGTATTGATTCTCCCAACCCACTAGTTGGGCTGGGATTTAGCTCAGTTGTTAGAGCGCTGCGCTGCAGTCTCTGAGGTCCCGAGTTCAATTCCCAGCACCGCAAAAATGGGAGAAGGACCTGGCAATCCACTCCCAAGGCAATCCCGAAACAGTCAGCTATTGAAAACCCTATGAGGGTCGCTATGAGTCAGATACCGACTCGATGGCACCTAACAACAACAACAACAACCCACTAGTTAGAACTGGTCACGTGGCCCTACCTAGATCCAAAGGGTGATGGGAAATGTAGTCCTGGCCTGAGTGGCCCCTTCTCAGCAATGTCCCTGCACAGCCCTCATCCATCACTACCTCACCATTACCACTGCTTTGGTTTGCTCAGGCTGCCATAACAAGGTACAACAAATCTGGTGGTTTTGTTGTTGTTGTTGTTGTTGTTGTTGTTGTTATTGTTAGGTGCCCTCGAGTCAGGTCTGACTCATAGCAACCCTATGTACAACAGAACAAAATACTTCCAGACTCTGTACCAGGAACACGATCTTTTTATGTTTAAGCCCATTGTTGCAGATACTGTGTCAATCCATCCAGTGGAGGATAGATTGTTTTTTGGGAGGAGTAGGTTGTCAGGTCCTTCTCCCAAGCCTACAGCATTTATTCATTGACCTGCCACTCTCCCAAACATGATGTCCTTCTCCAGGGATTGGTCCCTCCTGGTTACATGTCCAAACTACATAAGATGCAGTCTATCTATCCTTGCTTCCAAGGAGCACTCTGGTTGTACTTCCTCTAGGATGGATCTGTTGGTTCTCTTGGCAGTCCATGGTATATTCTATATTCGTCTCCAGCACCATAAATCAAAAGCATCAATTCTTCTCCTGTCTCCCTTATTCAACGTCCACTTTCACAACCACATGATGCAACTAAAAATACCATGGCATGAGTCAGTCTCACCTTTGTCTTTAATTGTGACATCTTTACTTTTCAGGTGGCTTAGTGCAACAGAAATGTATTGTCTCACAGTTCTCGAGGCCAGAAGCCCAAATCAGTGTGGGAACCTGGCCATGTCCCCTCTGCAGATACTGAGAGAGGGTTGTCCCAGACCTCTCTCTGAATGTCTGGTGGCCTCAGACTTTCCTTGGCTTGTCGGTGCCCATCTTCCCTGTGTCTCCTCATACCTTCTTCCCCTGTAACAGCTCCATGTTGAATCCTCCCCTTTTTCTAAGGATGTCAGCCATACTGGATTAGTTCTCACCCTAATGATCTCATTTAAACTTGATTACCTCTGAAACCTGCAGCCACACTACCAAGGCGTCCAACCCCTCCAGATCTTGGAAGCTAAGCAGGGTTGGGCCTGTTTAGTATTTGGATGGGAGACCGTCTGAGAAAACCAGGTGCTATAAACTTGGGAGAAGGACCTGACAATCTACTCCTCCCAAAAAACAATCAGCCATTGAAAACCTTATGAATAGCAGAGAAGCACTGACAATGGCGCCGGGTATGGCAGTTTCTGGTAGTGTTTCATCTGTTGTACATAGGGTGGCTATCAGTCGGTCCGTAATCGACAGCACCTAACAACAACAACACCACCTCTGAAAAGGCCCTGTTTTCAAGTGAGCTCACATTCTTAGACAGGGAGGATTAGAACTTGGACATTCGTGGGGGGGGGGGAGGCACAATTCCATATATAGCAACTATCATCTCCACTTCATTAGTAACACCACAGCCATTTTTAACCGACATCAACAACCGCACCTTCTAGGATCATGATGGAAGGTAAGAAAGAGTCCAGGGTCAAATAGAAGGGAAATCAAGTCCTTCTTTCTGAATCTTCCCAGCAGAGGGGGTCTGCACAAGGCCTTTACTGGCAGCAGGTGGCCCGTGGGGAGGGGAAAGTACTCCAGGCACCCTAGAAAGCAAGGGTCCTCCCTGAGAGAAGAGAGAGAAGCTGGGTCACCCCCTTTCCCTGAGGAGAAGACCCCACCGCCGGGGGAGCCAGAAGATGCTAAGGGAAGATGTTGGCTCCCAATGCGGTTTCCAGCTGGTCTTTCATGTTACCGGTTTTGAAACATGATGTGCATAACGAAAAGAGACACCATTGAAGTGGAAATGCGTTAGGATGGGTCAAATGGAGAAAACAGAAACCACATTTCCTTTCAAGACATATTTTATGGCTTGAAAAGGAGTTCTCCTAATAAAAACAGCCCCAGCGCTAATAGAAACAATGAAGATGAGCGATCACTGCACCCCTGGGGGGAAAGCCCGGGCTGGGAATTGTGGTCCATCTGTGATGCAGGTCACTCAGGCCTGCAGCCCAGGGAGGAGGGTCTCACACTGCCAATGGGGGATCTGGGAGGAGCCAGGAATCCTGCAGGCCACTGACTTGCTGGGTGACCCTGGGGGTGTCACTTATGGACTCCTGGCTTCTGTTTCCTCACCCACTTCCACCAGTAACAGCCACTCCCACTGCCCTGCCAGGTCCAGATTAAAGGCCTCAGGTTGTTCTAGGGAAGGGGAGACTCAGGGGGACTGATCCACATGGTGAGGGCCTGGGGTGGTCAGATGGCTCCTTCCACAGGCTTCATTACCGTGTCTTGGGTCCCTGCGGAGAGCCAGGCTGGGTATGAGAGGCTCTCCTCTAACACTGCCAACCGGAAGAGGGCTTTCTTCCATGCTGTGACTCAGGGCTCCCGGACAACGGCAGCCCCTCCCTTCCTGCCTCTGAGTTGCTGCAGGTTCACTGTGCATACAGGGCAGGCATGGGTGGTGACTTCAGAGACAAAGACTGGGAGGGGGCTGGTGGCTCCCAGCTCTGGAGGAAGCTCTGGGCCAGTTCTCCGCAGGAGTCGGCGCCTCTGCCCCACAGCAGAGCCGTGCTGTTCACATTGTGCAGATGAGGAACCTGAAGCTGACAGGGTAAGAGGCAGGTGTGTGAGTCCCACAGTGGGAGAGGGGCCGAACCAGGACTTCACCCCAGTCCTCCTGGGTCCTGAGCTAGAGCCTGCCCGACCTCACCCTGGAGCTCCCAGGAGCAATCGTCTCGCTCCAGCCTGCATGCCCCTGCAGGCCAGCAGCTCAGCTTCATGCTCTGGGGTGGCGGGTCCCAAACCCCAGGCCAAGGAACCGTGCACCAGCCTCCTCTGGGAAGCTCACTAAAGATGCAGGAGATAGCTCTTGCATCTGTGTCTCCAAGTGGAAGCTCAATATCTGTGCTTTTTAGACACTTCCCAGGGGACTTATGTCCAAAAGGACCACAGTCTTATAACCCCTAGTGCCACTCTCTGACTGTGTCTTCAGGCCTGTGGGATGGGTGCTGTGCTAAGCAGTATCTTATGTCTCTGTTTTGTATACCAGAAAACTGAGCTTTGGCCTGGCCAAATCATTTGCCCAATGTCGCCTAGACAGTGAGCTGGGATTTGGATATGAGATCTGGCCCCAGACCCAATCCCTCTAATCACTATTGTTGTGGTTAGCAACCCTCATAAGGTTTTCAATGGCTAATTATGTCAGGATTGTTTTGGGAGGGGCTTGCCAGTTCCTTCTCCCATTTTTTTGTTGCTGGGGATCAAACCTGGGGCCTCAGAGAATGCAGAGCAGTGCTCTACCAACTGAGCTAAACCCCAGCCCCTCTCTAATCTCTACACTAATGTTACTATGGATTTGCTTCCTATAGTGAGAGCAGCAACAGTCAACATGTACGCAGCCCTTACTGCGTGCCAAGCCCAGCGTCAAGCCCCTCACCTCACTGAATCCCATGGCTGCTTGGGAGGCAGGTGCTCACACACTTTCCATTCCCAAAGTCACACAGCTCATAGTTTCCAGAGCAAAGACTTGAACCTGGGGCCCTCACTATTCAGCCCCACTATTCTCTGCTCCTCCCTGCCAAGAAGCTCCATAACTCAACATAAATAAAGGGCGTGACATTCCCTAAGAATTCACTAAGGCAGGCGCATAGCACTTAACCCGGTGCCTAGTGCAGAGTGGGCACTCGGACACATCTGCTGATGGACTCACTTCGTGGGTAGAAACCCCTACAGGGCCCTAGAGAAGAACTCAAGTGGAACCAGCTCCTAGTTTACAGAAAGGGAGATTGAGGATCAGAGCAGGTAAGTGACTCAGGAGAGGCAGGGG
Organism: Pedetes capensis; assembly: GCA_007922755.1. NCBI lineage: Eukaryota > Metazoa > Chordata > Mammalia > Rodentia > Pedetidae > Pedetes > Pedetes capensis. The sequence continues at coordinate 96,786 of VMDO01005362.1, forward strand.
TAGAATTCAGCAGGACTGAAGTTGGTTGGCTTACAGGACACTGTCCAGGGTGGACAGGCCTCTGCCCAGTCCCTACCGGTGGAGGGGCAGCAAAGGCTGGTCAAGTGCAAAGAGAAAGGCCCCGGGGCTCAGAGCTTGTGGACCAGCCATGCCTGGTGGCTACACAGAGGCCTGAGGCAGGAAGCCACGCAGCTGGGCGAGGAATTTGGTTGTACCCAGAAAGGTTACTCTAATGCCTGTGACTGTGCGAGGTCCTGCGGGTCATGTGAGCTTAGCCTCATGTGAGCTTAGAAACTGTGACTGTGGAGTTTGCTTCAATCCTTGGCTCGTCCTCCATATCCCAGTCAGGTATGCATCAGCCCCGCCATTGCCATGGTCTCTGCCACATCTTTGGGGGGTAAAGCACTGACCCCTGGCCTGCAGTGGCAGCTCACCTGACCATAAAATCCCTCCCAAGAAGCTGGACTCTGCCAAGCACAGCCCTGAGCAAGTAGAATCACCCACCACAGTTTTCAGACATCAGCCATGCCAACCTCACAGACAGTGATGAGCTGACACTAAGTGCTCACTGCCTGCCAGGCACCCTACACAGGAATTCACAGCCCTCCTCTCACTGAGCCCCCAACTGTGCAGTCAAGGAAACTGAGGTTCAAAGAAGCTAAAAGGTTTGTCCAAGATCATGTCAAGACCTCGAGGGCTGAATACACAGCAGCTGGATTTGCCCTCTTCTCTCCCCTTGCCCCCGACCTTGGACCCTGCTTCCACCTTGCTGGGGAACCTATCTCAATTCCTCTGAAGTCCTAGAACAGCCTTTGAATGGCAGAATGAACCAACCCTGAAACCTCATCCACCCCTGGATTCTCATCACGTGCAACCATGAAAGTCATTACTACACAAGTCACTTTGAGTTGTGGCTTTAATTTGGGGCCTGAGCATCCTGATAAATGCAAAGGTCATGATAATTCACAGGCTGGATGTGAGTGCTAAGAGATTATCAATGAAGTAGGCACAAAGCCAGCAGAAAATAGAAACACCAACACGATTCTGAGCACTCATCCGATTGCCACCTACTGTCTACTTCCCGTGTCACAGCTCCGGGCACCCGACCCCAGCCCTGAACACCATCAGGTTCAGACCACCTTTGGCAGATGTTGAAACCAATGCTCAGAGAGGTAAAGCCACTTAGCTAATAGGACCCTGCTAGAGAAGGGCAGAGCCCAGAAGCCACCCAAGTTGGCTGGTGCCAAACTCAGAGAGCATTTCCCAGCACTGGGGCCCTCTCTAATGCCAGGGATCAATTGGTTGCGTCTCAATTCCAAACCTGCCCTTCTTTGCTCTGCTTTGGGCCACCAAAGCTGGGCCTTCCATATGGCTCATCCAAGGGCTGCACAGGACCCTCCACACCACGCCATCCGGTAATCTTCTCTGCCAACCAGGGACCCTTCCCCATGGGCCAGCCCCAGGGGAGCCCTGCTGTAGCTTTCTTGGCCATGGGCAGAAGGTACATTCTGAGAGTGGCCAAATCCTCTCTCCCAAACAAAATGATCTCGGGTGGTGGGGAGGTGGGGAGGACCCTTCTGAGTTCTTGCTTCTTTCCCAGCTCACGTCCCTGAGCCCTAGAGGTGATGGATGCTCTCTGTGTTTCCTATTTGTAGACTCCTTCCTATATTGCATGCCTATCTTTTTAGGACTTAACAGTTAGTTATTCTTTGCATTAAAATCATCCCATTCAAATTTCTGATGTGGTTTCTGTCTCCTGACTGGGCCTTTTCAGTAGAGGATTGACACCATGCATGGCTCCAGGGGACAGACTCTTGACATTTGTCTGTCACAGCCCTGGACTGGAATGCAGTACTGAGCACCTTCCTCACAGGAACTGGGATGCTAGTCATGCACAGCACGTAGTGGGGTCACAATTAATCAAGTTCTCACCACCGGGGGATGGTGATGATGGGCCAACCGAAGTGAGATCCCTCATAAGGGCCATGTGGCAGGGATGATGATTTCACGACCTGTGGTGTGTTACGGATGCCCTGAGCGCACCTGCACGTCCACAGAGAGAAGCAATGCGCTCTGCTCCTTAAACCCGCAGCTCAAACCACTGTCTGAGAACCAGAGAGATTCCGTGACAGCAGAAAAGAACTTATTTTTACAGACAGAGTATAGTGCTGAAAATCAAACATAATTATGTGGCTTGCATAATGACAAGGTCAATTCAATTCACTAAGCAGACGAGTCCCGTCTTGTCCCTCAAAGAAAAGCCAAAGAGGGATGGAAACTGAGGCAGGAGCTTCCAGATAATACTCCCAGCAGGGTGAAGGTTCCTCTTGTAAGGGTCATGGGGACACGGGGAGAGGGCAAGAGTGGCAGTCCCATTACCCCAGCTATGAATACCAGATCAGTTGTGGTCACTGCCCATGGGCTATGGACTAGAGGAAGGGGCTTGGATTTCTTCCCAGCCCCAGCCAGTGGCCGGCGCCCCTCCTTTGTCCCCCTGCTCAGGAGAACACGAGGGAAGAGGCAGAAGGCAGACAGAGCGTCTGCCAGGCTCCTGGGAGAACACGCCCCAGGCCTTCCTGGAATGGGGTGAGCGGCTTCCCAAAAGAGAAAGCCCTCCTCTGTCTCTTTGTGCCCCGGAAGGATTCATCTTTCTCTTTTCATGCCAAGGCTCAAAGTTCCACCCTTAATCCAGAGAAGACTTCAGGCTGGGTTGTTAGACAAGAGAGAGGTCAGCACGGGCTAATGGGGATGATTTCTATCTGCACCAGGTCACCATGGCTGCCAAGGGAAGGGCTGTGGCAGCCAGGGCTGTCGGGTGCTCAGGCCTTGACACCAAGGGCTGGAATTGAGTTTGTGCCGCAGCCAGGGCTTCACCCTAGAGTCTCTTTCTTACTCCTTGGGCTGCTGCAAAGCAGGTCCTCACCCAAATCCAGATGTGTGATCCCCCCCAGGGATGAAGCAGGTTGAGAAGGCAAACCATCCACACCCCAGGTAACTGGCGTACCTTCCATGGGGAACACAAGGAACCCCAATGGCCTCTGCTCTCCTAGAAATGGAGGAGAGGGTCTGGGAGACAGCCTGACGACCACAGGGCCCAAACTTGCCTACCCCAGGCTCTCAAAAGCTTCCGGTAGCCCTCCTGGGAGGACGGAACTTCTGGGTCCCGCTCACCTGACTCCCCTCACTGGTCTCCACCAGCCAGCGTCATGCTGACCTGCCATCCCACGGCCTTTGCACACGCTGCTTCTTTTGCCTAAAATGCCTTCCTCTCCCCTTGTACCCAAGCAACTTCTATTCATCACGTCCTCAAGAAACTACCCTGACCACTGACGGCAGCTGGAATTGTATAATCACCTGTGACTGATTTGTTATGTTGTCTGTTCTCGCTGTAGTCTAAGCTCCAGTAGGGCACAAACCATATCTGATCTCCTCTCTGTTGCATCTCCCCATAGCTAGCAGAGCATCTGCCCCAGTGTCTTATCAATATTGAGGGAATGAATAAAGGAGTGAATGAATGCACCAATAAGGAGGTTCAACAGAGGTTACTATGAATGGATAAGGCTCCAAGGTATTGTTTGTGGGAGGTTGTTTGTTTGGGGGAGGTTTTTGAGATAGGGTCTCACTCTGTAGCCCCTGCTATCCTAGAACTCGCTATGTAGACCAGGCTGGCCTCGAATTCACATTGATCCTCCTGCCTCAGTTTCTTGAGCCCTGGGATTACAAGTGTATGCCACCATGCCTGGCCTAAGGCGTTAATGTGAACATAACCAATTATCTAAATGTTCAACTAGCTTAAAGGGTCCCAAAACTAAGAGGCAACATAAAAGTGCACTTTAGGAAGTTTAATTTTTTTCCACCATATTGAGGACTGAATCCAGGGCCTCTCGCTTACAAGTGCTGTACTACTGAGCTGCACCCCCCAGCCCACTTTTTTATTTTTTAAGACAGTGTTTCACTAAATTATGCAGACTGTCTCTGGTCTCGAACTTGCAATCCTCCTGTCTCTCCCTCCCGAGTTGCTGGGATTATAGGCATGTGCCACTGTGTTCGGCTCAGGTCCAAATTAAGGTAATAACAGAATCCCATATCAGAGTTAAGGATGAGAAAGATGGAGGTCTTGGAGAAGAAAGGGGGGTGGAGAGAAAGGAATGTGCCCACCTCCTCCCCATTCACTGCTGATGTCATCCCAACTCCCAGAAACACCCCCCTTCTCTACTAAGTGCAGTGTACCTGCCAGTGTTCCCATCCATGGGTTCTCCCCGCCCTCCTTTAGTGACTGAACCTCAAATTGCAACCTTGTCCATGGCTTCCCACAGTAAAGATGACATTTCCCAAGACTAAGAAAGCCTTCATCCCAGCCCCTTCCCACCACCTTGAGGTGGGTACATCCAATCCTCAGAGCAAGGGAAGAGGAAGGAAGGAAATGTATGAGGCCACAGATGGTAATGACATTCATGCGTGGCTGGCTGTCCACCGCCCACTCATTGCACCACTAATCACACCATGAAGCAGCATAGGGACCCTGTTCCCCTCCCTATGGAGCACGCTCTGGCTTCACCACCGGACCTGGTGGAGCCATCAAATAAATCCAACATTTAGATAAGTGAGGTCTGAAAAGGCCACTTTCCTGAGATTCAGGGCTCACTGCAGATAGTCACTGTAAGGAGTAATTACCGCTGCTATCCTGAGCAGGGACACTGGTAGTGGAGTATCTGCATGGCGGTCCATTAGCCCAGATTGATGGCTCCTTGGGAGACCCTGGTGCAAAGTCTCCCCTCCAGTTCACTCAGGACAATACTAGTTTGATTTATCAAGATTACCCCTCTCCTCTGCCATCCCTGAGTGGGGAAGCAGGTCCCACACCATGCAGCACAGTAGAATATTGATTTGTGGTACCAACCCAGAAGAAAAAGCTCCCCAAGTGAGCCAATTGTTTCCAATTTCCCAAGCCCTCTGCAGGGCTTTCATTTCCCCCTCCCCATGTACTGAGCCATTGGTGTCCCATCAAGGAAACAGAACTCAGCTTCCAGCTCACAGGGAATGAGGTTGTGTTGGGTAGAGAGAGCCACAAGTCTCTGTTTCCTTATCTGTAAAATGGGAATATCAGTGTGGGATAATTTTCTTTACTCTTTGACATCTTTTTAAATGAGTATATATTTCTTTTGTATGGAAAAAAGCTAAATGTAGCTTTTTTCAAGGATAAATAAATAAAATGAGTGCCCAATCTGACTGTTGTTAGGTTCTATGGAGTTGGATCTAACTCATAACCCTAAGTACAATAGAATGAAACACTCCCCAACATAGTGCCATGCATACAATCTTTTTATGTTTGAGCCCATGTTGCAGCCACTATGTTTCTTCTCATTTTGAATCATACCACATCAGCAAAAGGAGGTTTTACAAAAGCAGGGGCTTTACTACATTCCTATAATTAAGGTCAACTCTTCTTTGAGGAGGCAACTCTGCCCCAGTGGTTTCTTGAAGGCCTTCCAGCTGGGGGCTCTTTTTCTAGCACTATATCTGATAGGGGCTGGGATTTAGCTCAGTGGGTAGAGTGCTGCGCTGCAGTCTCTGAGGCCCCGAGTTCAATTCCCAGCACTACAAAAATGGGAGCAGGACCTGGAAATCCACTCCCAAGGCAATCCCAAAACAGTCTGCCATTGAAAACCCTATGAGGGTTGCTATGAGTCAGATACCGACTCGACAGCACACAACAACAACAACATATCTGATAGTGCTTCTCTGCTATTCATAGGGGTTTCAATGGCTAATTATTTCTGAAGTAGGCTGCTGGATCTTCCTCCTTAGTCTGTCTTAGTCTGGAAGCTCAGCTGAAACCTGTCCACCATGGGTAGCCCTGCTGGTATCTGAAATACCAGTGGTATAGCTTTCAGCATCACAGCAACACAGAAACCCCCACAGCACAACAAGCTGACAGACATACAGGGGAATTCAGCTACAGTGAAGGTGAAATGTAAGAATCTTCACATTGCCTGAAGTGCATGGCCAGTTGTGCAGTGAGTGCACAGGGCTCTGGCCATGCTGTTCTGGTGCTCATGTTAGATCAGAGTTCTTGGAGGTATGCTGGCCAAGACAGATGGCCTGATAGACCTTGACAGGTCACTTCAAATCTCTGAAATCCCATGGGGGAGCCACCTTGGGACTGGCAACTGTGGAGTGTGCACTTCCCGGTCCAGCCCGGATGTTCAGACAGATGGCGCTGCTGTGCACACAAATAAGTAAACACAAGTCACTCAGGACCCTTGGGTAAGGGGTGCGGACTCCTGGGCCTTCAGGAATGCCAAGAGAGGGGAGAAAGGAAAAAGCCTCAGGTGCTTTTGCCTTGCAGGGACAAACACAGCTCTTTATTGCCTCTCATCCCTAAAAAGGGCCAAGAGAAACCCAAAGTGTACAGCTTACAAGTGCTGCATCTCTTATGCTGCTTCAAGGGCAGCTGCAGCTCTTCTGCCTCCAGTGCTGGGACCGGAGACTGTCCTCAGCTTCGGCCTGTTGGAGCTGGGTCCAAGAGGCTTTCCTCAGCTTGCTTGTAGTCTGTCTTTCCTTGAGAGCACCGTCTAATTGTCCTAGTCTTGGTGGTCACAAGGAGAGATGCTTCCATGTTGCTGGTCAAATCCAGAGAGAGAGTTCTATCTTGATCAGTGGTCTGGACAAGAGAGCAAGCAAGCTCCTGCAGTGCAGCTACTTTTATACTCACTCCCAATGGTCTGAGCCAATCAACTTTGAGTCCTTTGTTTTCTAACTGTCCTATCAGGTTCAGGGGATTTATGGATGGTTTTCTACAAATGCCCAATCAGGTTACTTTCATTTTCCCTAGATTTCTAATTTACAAACCAGATCTTCAAAAGCCATTTTCCCAGTTTTGGGGTTTTTGCCAATTTCCTCCTAATTTCCCCCTACAGGCAACCTTTGAAGTTGACACTTCGGAAGAAATGCTAACCAATGATATTAATATCATGATACTATTAAGTGCCAAGGAAGCACAGGGTCATGGCTAAGAGCTCAGCTCTGGGACCAGAAAGGCCTCCAATGCAGATTCTGCCTCCTGTGATCTGGGGGATGTCCAGCAATGACATCACCTCTTGGAGCCTCAGTTTCCTTACCTGTAAAGCAAAGGTAGTGGCAATCCCTTCCTCATAGTTAACTGAAATAAAGCATAGCATTGTGCAAAGTATGCAGTAGGTACTCAATACGGGGTCATCATTGTTACTCCACTCAGAATTTAGCTACCTCTCCTCCCAGCCCTGGGATTACATCCTCACACCTGTGCTCTGGGCTCTTAACTTTGCCCTGGAGAATCTGAGCCAATTCCCCCCAGGGCCAGGGTCTCTACAAACCCATGGCCTGGCCTATGGTGGGCACCTGCCACCCACAGGTGGATGATCTTTTGGAACAGCATCCTCCCTCCTACTGCCCAGGCCACTGGACCTCAGTCATTGTTTTGCCCCATAGCGGATCCCTCCCCTGCCCAGAGTACCCATTCTCAGCCTGAGGTTGTGCTCATGTTCCCATCCCCAAGTCTCATCCCTGTGTCTGGGGCCTGGGGCCTCCTGAAGACCCCAGTGATGCTTACTGTCACCTGGACACACGTGACCTCTCCTCTGAACTCTGCTTTTCTTTAGTCTCTGCTCAGACAGCCTTGTCATTTCACCTGGAGCTTCCAAGCCAACTGAATGCTGGGCTACAGCAGCCCTTATCTGGGCCTTAGGAAACCTAGAACTTTGCCCCAGGAGTTTCAGCTCTCCCTCCCACCCACCCTTCCTCTACCCGGGTCCCCCCAGTGTCCAAGCTAGTCCTGGCCACAAGGGAAAAGGCAAACGATGAAGGGAAGAGGCAGGCTTGGGGCAAAACATGCTTTCTTGATTCCCTGGTTCTGCCCAGTCTCTGTTTTTAGGGAAAATAAATCTAGAGAAGGAGGCAACAACCTCAAGCAGCAAACTCGAAAGTAAATACATGGCCATTCGCAAAGGCATCATAAATAAGAGAATACTTGGAAATAAACAGAACAAAAAAGGGCAAGATTTGTACTCTGAGAACTGCAAAGCATTGCTGAGATCAGTTAAAGATCTGGATAGATGGAGATACATTTCATGTTCATGCACTAAAAGGCTCCATATTGTCAAGGCAGCAACTCTCTCCAATTGATCTGCATATTAAATGCAATCCCTACCAAAATCCCAGCGAGCTTTTTGTAGAAACTGACAAAGTTACCCTAAAATTTATGTGGAAATGCAAACAATTTTCAAAAAGAACAAAGTCAGAGGACTTGCATTACCTGGTTTTAAAAGACACCATAAAACCACATCAATCAACATAATGCAGCCCTGCTGCAAAGATAGGCAAATAGATCAATGGTGAGGCACCGAGAGTCCAAAAATAAGCCTGGATGTTTACGGCCAATTGATCTTCAACAAACATAGCAGACAATTCATTGAGGAAAGGACAATCGGCTCAACAAATGGTGCGGGGGCAAATGGAAACCCACAAGAATGTAAACCGGCACCTCATATCACACATGAAAATTAACTGGCAATGGATTGGAGACTTAAATGTAAAATCTAAAACTGTAAAACTTCTAGAAGACCTTGTGTTAGGCAAAGAGTTCTTGTAAATGTTAATTTACAAGATCCATTAGAAATGGATCCTGATCCATTAGAAATGTCAGTAAATTGGTCTACCAAAACTAAAAACTTGTTCCAGGGGCTGGGGATGTCAGTGGTAAAGTACTTGCCTGGTATGCACAAGGACCTGGGTTCGATCCCCAGCACCACAAAAAATAAATTTAAAAAAATTAAAATCAACCTTTTATCCAAAGGATATTAGGAAAATATAAGCTATGGACCAAGAGAAAATATTTGTAAATCATATACTCAGAATATATATATATATATATATATATATATATATATATATATATTCTGTGTGTGTATACATATATATATACATATATATATATACAGAATATATCAAGATATATGGAATATATCAAGAACAATCCCAATTCAATAAGAAGACAACCACTTTAAAAATAGGTCAGAAACTTAGGTAGATATTGCACAAGAACTATGAATATCTAAATAGCTCATAAAAAACATGCTGAACTAGTGACATTAGTAATGCAAACTAAAACCACAAGGAGATACCTTGTTGTTGTTGTTACATGCCATCAAGTCATGTCCAACTCATAGCGACCCTCATAGGGTTTTCAATGGCTGATTATTTTGGGATTGCCTAAGGAGTGGATTGCCACGTCCTTCTCCCATTTTTGTGGTGCTGGGAATCGAACTCGGGACCTCAGAGACCATAGAGTGGCACTCTATCAACTGAGCTAAATCCTCAGCCCAAGGAGATACCTTAGATGTCTACAATCTTAAAAAAAAAAAAAAAAAAAAAAAAAGTGCTGTTAAGGATGTAGTGAAACAGGAACCCTCACATAATGCTAGTAGGAATGTAGGAATGCTTTGGATAAACAATGTGGCAACTTCGTCTTTTTTTTCCCCAGTACTGGGGGATTGAACCAGGGCCTCGCTGATGCTTTGCAAGTGCTCTACCACTGAGCTGCACCCCCAGCCCTTCATTTACTTTTTATTTTGAGACAGGGTCTCACTAAATTATGCAGGCTGCCTCTGGCCTTGAACTTGTGATCCTTCTGCCTCTGCCTGCCAAGTTGCCAGGATTACAGGTGTGTGTCACCATGCTTGGTACCAATGTAGCAATTTTTTAAAAAGCTGAACATAAACTTACCATAAAACCCCAGCAAGCTGGGCGTGGAGGTGCACATCTTTAATCCCAGAGACTTGGGAGGCAGAGATAGGAGGATCTCAAGTTTGAGGCCAGAGATAGTGTCTATAATTTAGCAAGATTTAGTCTCAAGATAAAAAATTTAAAAGGGGGCTGGAGGTGCAGCTCCAAGGAAGAGTACTTGCAAAGTATGCTTGAGACCCTGGGTTTGACCCCCAAATACTGAAAAAAAAAATCAGCAATTCCATGCCTAGGAATCTTCCCAAGAGAAAGGAAAACATACACCCACAAAAAGATTCGAATGCAAACATTCACAGCAGCATTATTCCTAATGTGGAAACAACCCCAGTGCCCTAGGTGCACAAATGTGGTTCTATGTGTCCATCTAATGAGATGCCACAGCCATGAAAAATAGTGAACAACTGCACCCTACACATGGCTGTATCTCAAAAATATTATACTAAGAGTCCAGATACAAAGACTATACGTAAGAGGATTCCCTTTCTATGAAATGTCCCCCCCGAAAGCAAATTTATAAAGACAGAAATCAGACCCATGAATACTGGGAGTGTCAGGGGATTCAGGAGAGGTGGAGACTGACCACAAAAGACCATGAGGGAACTGGGCAGGTGGTAGAAATATTCCCAGCTGGACTATGGTAATGGCTAGACAGCTCAACGTCTTTGTTCAGAATCAGTGAATTGTGCTCCTAAATGAGGGGATAAACTATCTATTAAAAAAAATGACTGTTGATATGTCCCACAGAGATGGTCAGATGAGGAAGATAATAAGGCACAAACACAGTTCTCTGTCTTCTCTTCCTCTGCCAGCTGGAGCCCGAGGGCAGTCTCCGTGGTGTGCAGCAGGCATAGCAAGGCAACCAAGCTCCCCTGCTCTTACGATGAAGATAAAGCAAAAACTCCAGCACAACCAGGCTCTGCTCCTCTTCACCTTTGCCTTCTCTCACTCCCTACTCTTTTCCCACCCCAAACATAATGCCTTCTTTCAAGACCTCATATTGGCATAGTCCTTCCTCCCTTGGGGCCTTTGCACATGCTATCAGCCTTGCCAGGAACACATTTCACTTCCTTCCTGGTTAATTTCTACTTGATCTTCAGACCTCAGCTCAATTATTCCTTCCTGGGGAAGCTTTCCTTGATTTCCCGGGCTAGGTCAAATTCCTCTATTAATTGGTATTATAGACCTTATACTTTTGTCCTTTATATAACCTAATCCAGTAACCTAACATAGTAGCAGCTTTTCCTTTATTCAAGACATCATTTGATGCTAATTCAGCTCTAGGAATTATGTCTATTCCCCTCACCAATGTATGTCAGGGCCCAGCAGAGTGTCTGGCTCATAGTACATGCTCAGTTATTTGTTAACTGACTTGCAGAACATTAAAATCATAAATTTCTTAAGATCAAACAATTGGGCCACTCAAACACTTGTCATTTTGAGATGTAATAACCCATCACATTATGCAATTATCATGTTCTTGAAATACTTCATGTGTCAGAAAAAAACTACAAAACACTGTTAGACCTGATTTTACATTTTATAGTTTCATCATTTATAATTTCAGCACAGTTTTTACTGCTTCTTCCCAAGAAAAAAGGAGAAAAATACACAAATTACCAATATCAGAATAAAAAGGACAATTTGCTGTACTATGGAAGTTGCTGTATTGCTGTGATTCTGAAAGCTATGCTACCAGATTACAGATATCAGCAGGGTCATTCAAGGTGAACAGTTTTCAGATGAGCTTCCAGACTAAGATAGGCTAGGGAAAAAGACATGGCTAAGCCACTCCTGAAACAATTAGCCATTGAAACCCCTATGAATAGCAGAGAAACACTGTCAGATAGTGCCAGACAATGAGGCCCCCAGGTTGGAAGGATCATAATAAATTATGGATAAATTGCAAAGGATGGGAATATCAGAGCACTTCATTGTACTCATGAGGAGTCTGTACATGGACCAGGAGGCAGTCATTTGAACAGACAAGGAAATACTTGCTGGTTTAAAGACGAGAAAGGTGTGTGTGTATGTTAGAGCTGTATCCTTTCACCATACCTCTTCAATCTCTATGCTGAGCAAATAATCTGAGAACCTGAACTTTATGAAGAAGAACATGGCATCAGGATTGGAGGAAGACTCATTAACAACCTGCATTATACAGATGACAAAACCCTGCTTTCCAAAAGTGAAGAGGATTTGAAACATTTACTGATGAAGATCAAAGAACACAGCCTTCAGGATGGATTGTGCCTCAACATCAACAAAACAAAAATCCTTACAACTGAGTCAGTAAACAACTTCATGATATGTGGAGAAATGGTAGAGGTTGTCCCAGGTTTTTCTTTACTTGGTTCTACAATCAACAATCATGGAAGCAGCAGTGAAGAAATCAAAAGATGCATTGTATTGGGAAAAGCTGTTGCAAAAGACTTCTTTAAAGTGTTGAAAAGTAAAGGTGTCACACTGAAGACGAAGGCGTGCCTGATAGATCCATGGTATTTTAAGTCACATCATATGGTAGTGAAAGAGGAATGCTGAATAAGAGAGATAGGAGAATAATTGATGATTTTGAATTATGGTGCTAGAGACGAATATGGAATATACCATGGACTGCCAAAAGAACCAACAGATCTGTCCTAGAAGTGCAACCAGAGTGCTCCTTGGAAGTAAGGATGGCTAGATTGTGTCTTATGTATTTTGGACATGTCAGGAGGGACCAATCCCTGGAGAAGGACAGCATGTCTGGGAGAGTGACGGGTCAACGAAAAAAAGGAAAATCCTCAACTAGATGAATTGACACAGTGACTGCAACAATGGGTGTAAACATAAAAAAGATCATGTACCTGGCACAGAAGTAAGGAGTGTTTCATTCTGTTGTACATAGGGTCAGTATGAGTTGGACCTGACTCAATGGCACCTATCAACAACAACAAAATATATATATATATATATATATATATATATATATATATACTAAAAATTCTGCAAAACAGCCCCCTAGAACTAATAAGTTAGTATAAAAAATCATAGAATACGAAATCATAATGATAAAATTCAACTATTTCCTTTATACCAGCAATGAAAATTTGGAATTTTAAATATACACATATTTAAAAATAATTTACAACAGCACCAAAACAGAAGTACTTAGTTATAAATGTAACAAAACATGTACAGAACTTGTGGGTGAAAAAATGAAAAACACTGTAAAAGAAAATTGTAGTTATCTAAATAGAAGAGATAGTCCATGTTCATAGATTGAAAGGTTCAATACAGTTAAGATGTTATTTCCCCCCAACTTGTTGTATAGACTTAATGCAATCTGAATCAAATCCCCAGTAAAATATTTTATATATTGACAAACTGATTTTAAAATTTCTATAGAAGGGCAAAGGACCTGAAATAGCCAACACAGTAACTAAAAAAAAACAAAATATGAACAAAATTGGAGCACTTGCACAATCCAATTTCAAGACTAACTATAAAGCTATAGTAATCAAGATAGCAAAATTTAGAAGCACAAATCGATGAACCACAGTAAAGGACTCAGAAATAGACCCACACAAATATAATTAATTGATTTTTTTTTTACAAAGGAGTAAGACAACTCAATAAAGAATGGTGTTTTCAACAAATGCTGCTGGAATGATTAGACTCCCACATGCCACAAAAAAGACCCTCACCCAGGTCTGTACAACTTTCATAAAAATGTAATCAAAATTGATCATAGACCTAGATACAAAATGGAAAGCTATAAAATTCCTAAAAGAAAATATAAGGAAAAAGTCTGGGCAACCTTGGCTTTGTCAATAAGTTTATAGATACAATACGAAAAGCATAATACCTGAGGGAAAAAATGACAATTTGAAGTTTATTAAAATTTTCTGCCATGAGAAAGACATTACCAAAAAATGAAAATATAAGGCAGAGACTGGAAAATATTTTTGCATAATATATATCTCATAAATGATTTGCATCCAAAATATACAAAGAACACTTAAAATTCAACAATAAGAAACAACGTATGTAAAAAGATCTTAGTAGACACTTTACCCAAAAGGACACACAGGTAGCAAATAAATATAAAAATAAGATCAACGTCATGTGTCATTAGGGAATTGGAAAATAAAACAACAGTGAGGTAATACTATATACCTATTGTTGTTAAGTACCATCAAGTTGAATCCAACTCATAGTGACCCTATGTACAACAGAACAAAACACTACCCAACACTGTGCCATGCACATGATCTTTTATATGTTTGAGCCCATGGTTGCAGTCCCTATGTTTCTTCTCATTTTGAGTTGTGACACGTCAGCAATAGGAGGTCCCAGGGGCCTTACTCCATTTCTGTCATTAAAGTTGTCTCTACTTTAAGGAGGCAACTCTTCCCCAGTCATTTCTTGAATGCCTTCCAGCTTGGGGGGTGGATAATTTTCTGGCAGTATGTTTGACAGTGCTACTCTGCTATTTTATAGGGTTTTCAATGGCTAATTGTTTCTGGAATGGGCTGCCGGGTTCTCCTCCCTTGTTAGTCTGCGTGCTCAGCTGAAACCTGTCCACCATGGGTGGCTCTGCTGGTATCTGAAACACTGGTGGCATAACTTTCAGCATCACAGCAACACACAAGCTCGCATAGCATGACAAGCTGACAGACATGTGGGGGACATACCTAGTAAAATAGCTAAAATCCAAAACAGTGATAATACCAATTGCTGATGAAGATACAAGGCAACAGAAACTCTCACTTATTGCTAATGGGAATGCAAAATGGCAGAGCTACTTTGGAGGATAGTTTGACAGTCTTTCACAATGCTAAACAAACATAATTGAACTGTAAGACCCAGTAGTCACACTTTCAGGTATTTCCCCAGCTGATTTGAAAACATATGTCTGTACAAGACCACTGATATAAATGTTTCTAGCAACTTTATTCATAACTGCCAAAACCACAAGCAATTAAGATGTCTTATGTCTTTCAATCAGTGAATGGATAAACTGTGATATATCCATTCAATGGAATATTATTTAGTAATATAAATGATCTATCAAGCCCTGCAAAAACATGGATGAATTTTAAACACATATTGTTAGTTGGAAGCCTATCTGAAGACTATATACTCTGATTCCTTTTATATGACACACTGGAAAACACAACTATAGAGATGACAAACAGGTCAGTTTCTCTGTCATACACACTTGCACATTTCAAGGACAACTCATACTTAGTTCGTCAAGGAGGGAGCTTTCAGTCTTCCCTTCTACACCTGCTCTTCTGCTGTCACCATGTCTGTGGATGACACCTCCATTCACTCATCCAGTGACTTAAGTTGAAAATGATTAAGTACTTTTGGGGTCACTGTAACAAAATGTCTGACACAAACAATATAAGGGAGTAAAGATTTATTGTGGCTCACGGTTTCAGAGGGTTTAGTCCAGAGATGCTTGGCCCCAGGAGCTTGGGCAGAATATCATGGCCATGAGAGCATGGGGCAGAACGCAGCTGTTCATGTCACAGTGGACAGAAAGCAGAGAAAAAATGAACAGGATGGGTCTAGGGACAACATACCCCAAGGAGCTGCTCCCAATGACCTACTTCCTCCAGCTAGATCCTACCTCCTCAATCTCCCAAAATATCACCACCAGCTAGGGACCAAGTGTTCAAGCGCGTGAGCCTGTGGAGGACGTTCCATATTGGAACCATAACAGACAATCAGAGGTCACCTTGACACCTCCCTCTCCCTTGCCCACAACTCCCAGCCTGTCACCAAGTCCTCATGCCAGCAGCCCCTAAATGTCTCTCAAATTTGCCTGCTCCCCTATACTTGGATATCCATTTTCCTAAAAGCTCTCTTATCTATTCTCTGCATAACAGTTGGGAGAGTCGAGTCAGTATCTGACTCATAGTGACCCTCATAGGGTTTTCAATGGCTGATTGTTTCAGGATTGCTTTGGGAGTGGATTGCCAGGTCCTTCTCCCGTTTCTGTGGTGCTGGGAATTGAACTCGGTACCTCAGAGATTGCAGCGCAGCACTTTACCAACTGAGCCAAATCCCAGCCCAAGATGGCGGACAGATAACACACACCTTCTGTTCTGGAGCAATAAGAAGCCTCGATTAGGGGTTTTAAAAAGCCAATTGAATAAATAGAAACAGAGATAATTTAGTTTGAGAGATAGAGAATGAAACTAGGTGTGCACTGAAATCAAGGATTAGGCTTCAGAGGAGCTACACAGTGGCCAGCAGCAGGACGCCGCCATTTCGCCATCACACAGACAGAGGATAGAATCCCAGAG